>APFE030231305.1:131072-147016 GCA_000404065.3 Pinus taeda
TTCCTTGGCTATCTTACAGTGAATAAAATTATGGGTACTGCCCGAATCAATCAACACTATTACCTTTTTCTTCTTGATATGTCCTTCTATCTTGATAGTTTGAGGAGTGGTAATTTCTTCCAATGCATTACAAGATATAGTCGGATTCATTTATTGATGCTCTATGTGATCTTTCACTTCTTGAACATTTTTCTTCTATTTATGTCCTTCTATATTGATAGTTTCAGGAGTGGTAATTCCAGCCAATACGTTACAAGATATGGTCCTACTCATTTCTTCTTTCTCAATGTGATCTTTCACTTCTTGAACATTTTTCTTCTTGACATGTCCTTCTATCTTGAGAGTTTTAGTTGTGGTAATTCTTTCCAATGCTTTACAAGATATGGTCGGATCCATTTCTTCTTTCTCTGGGGTGGGTTCCTGATGTATATCCTCTTCTTTTGATGTTTCTTGATCTTTTTCTTCCTCCTCTTCATAATATATGTAAAATAATTTCTGCTCAGCACACTTATGACCTTTAGTGTATTTGCTATCACAATTGTAACAAAGTACTTTTTTCTATTTTTTCTTCCAATTGTTGTGGTGTAAACCTTGTAGGTTGTGGAAAGCCAAGAGAAAAAACACTTCCATAATTATAGTCGTGAGTGGTGGGATTTCTTGTTTCCATAATTTCTCTTTCAATTTTTCTTGCCAACCTGAATGCCTTCTCCAATGAATCAGGTTCCCAAAGATGAACCTCGTGTTGAATGTTATCCTTTAAAGTCCCTAGAAGACATTAACCATTTTCTTCTCTAGAATATCATTTACCCTTATATTCAATTTTTGGAAGTCCTCAATGTGCTTTGCCATTGAACCCTTTTGTTCGAGATTTATTAATTGGCTAAAGAAGGTGTTTCTCTTTGTATCCTCATAATGTGCTATCATTTCCTCCCTGAAAATTGACCATGTGGCAAGTGGTTTACGAGAACAAATCTCTTTATACCATAAAAATTGATTTTGTTCTAAATAATTAGATGCAATACGTACCTTTTGTAACCGTGATACACCCTGTAGATCAAAATATTTCTCCATATGTAGTATCTGATTTACCAGATCCTTTCCATCAAACTTCCTCATCTCGCTTTTTCTTGATTTTAGGAGCTCGATCTTGAAACGACTGTAACTCTAAACTTTCAGATCTTTAAGTTCTGAAATTTCGATCTATAATAGCCCTTTGAGTTCTCTTTCTAACTCCACAAGTCTGATCGCAATTGGATTCGTGAAGAGAGATATATTCCCAATCTCCCACAATGACCTAATTATAGACTAGTTCGGTAGAGTGAACTTGTACGACATTCCACGTGTCACTGTTTCAACCTTCAGTTTTGAAAATTATACCCAAACAAAAGACAGTCCGTCCTCTTTCTGTAAATTCTTACGAAATTTCAATTGATGCTTAGAGAGAAAGCTATGACAATTTTCCCAAGGTCACCTGTTTAGGATGTAATTTGGGGAGTCTGCAAAAACCATAAATTCCTCAGATCATATATCCGAAAATATAGTGAGACAAGGTCTGAAATTCAGACCGAGGTTTAGACCAATTTCTTCTCAAATGGATTTTTTTTTAGGTTCTGAAACTTTGTAGCAAAAAAGTTATAGTGAAAATTCCATAATGACCTGTTTTAGATGAAATTCTGGAGCTTGCAAACACCCTAACTTCCTCAAATCATATATCCTAAAATATGGCAAGACATGATTTGAAATTTTGGCCCAAGGTTCAACGATATTTTGTATCAAATGGATTTTTTAAAGCTCCTGAAATGTCACAAAAGAAAGTTATAGTGAAAATACCACGATGACCTGTTTGGAGCAGCGAAACCCTATAATCCAAAGCTCTGATACCAAATGTTATGAAACCAGCTCACGAAAAGATAGAAAATATAGATAAACACCTTAGAAATAAGCCTATTCAAGGGGGAAACCTCCTTTACATTACACAAATGAACAATTCTTGGATGATACAAATGAAAAGACCTCCTTTCTATATATAAGAGTCTAAGGGGTCAAAATATAATTAGAGCCGACATAAAAATAATAATGTAAGGGCACAATAATAACAATGGTGGGCTTCTATGGGGCACAATAATAACAACATGGGGACTACATGGGCACAAAAATATAATAAGGGGGTTGTACTAATAACAATAAGGGGTTACACTAGTAGTATAGGGACATAATAGACTAATGAATCACTTTCTGATAAGAGGAAGGATGACATAGCTAACATGATTCATGAATGGATTTGATGGATGGTCTGTGCCCTACAAAGAATTCCTAAAATATGTAGGCATCATATTAAAGAAAAAATTCATGACATCAAAAGAGGAAGTCCTACAAGCAACTAGTTTTCCCATGATCTCCACTTAAATAGCTTCTGGAAGCAAGTCCCTTGTTAAGAGGGAGCTAGGTTAAGTCCCTGATTAAGAGTGAGCTTGGACAAATTCCTTCTATAGGAATGGGTGCATTCCTTTAATGGAATGGGTATATCTCCCCTAATGAGTGGGAGAGATAGACACATCATTCTTGTCTTCACTTGGGAATATAGAATGGAGGATTGAGTAAGCATATGGTATTTGATACTCTTTAACGATGAGGTAGGGAATCCAAGGTAAGAATATTCATAAAGGAGTAATATTATTTGAGGACTCAGAATCCAAGATAAGAATATTCCTAGATTAACATACATTGATAAAACCTAGGTAGGGTATGTTCTGAGAGAGACAATGATGAGGGTGTCTATAAATCATTGGTCTCGCAAGCATTATGCTATGATCTTTTCAAGAGATAGAGTTGTTAGTCAAGGCCTTTCTATGTGAAAATGTTGGATGATATGATGCTAAATAGATGGGTTACCAATCTAACTCTTCTTATGAGAATTCTTAATATTGAGAATGTCCAAGTACCTTGTATGGATTATGAATACCTCCTTAGTTAAAGTGGAGTGTTGAAATATGTAACTAGGTCTGGTCTTCATAATGACATGTGTAATCATGAGTTTATGTAATTGATGTAAATAAGAAAAATAAAAATATTTTATAATGTTTGGGTGATGGGTTTCATGCTCAAGGAAATTTATAGATGAAGCTCCCATTGTGAGCTATTAGGTTTGGTCATAAATTCATAAAGTATAATGAGTCAATGTCACGTATTGAAGGCCCATTTGGGCATGTTATATATAGTAAAAAGAGAAATTGTTTGAGTCATTAACTCTCTATTGTAGCGACTACAAACACCCTCCAAAATTTTGCCTATGCTTCGATTTTAGAGCCTTCCTTACTATCCACAAAAACTCATCTCACACTGATCCAAGTATTCATGCTTTGATTGAGACTTATCTTTTGCTAAGGCTAATTTTCTTGTGTTTGTTAACTTAGCCTATTATTCTAAGCCTATTCTTCTAAGTCACAAGTTGATCTCCCAACTTGGTCTCACAACAGTTCTGGGTTTGCCTCCAGAAATTATGAAATCCTTGATGATAAGCAACCTTGATTATAGGAATTGTGCAGTCCTGACTGCCAGTGAGCCTTGACCTCAGAAACTGTGTAGTCATGGGAGGAAACACAACAATGAGCCCTCCCTGAGCTTAGAAACTGTGTAGTGCACTGAGCTGGAAAGTTTCCCAGTTCCCTAGAACAGCATAGTCTTTCCTGACTGCATGGAAATTTTCCCTAGAAAAAGAAAATAAAAGAAAAAATCATACCTAAAAAATAGGGATCTATTTTTAGTATCCTGAAGGAGGCACTTGCGTTATTTTTAGAAACTTCCACCAAGTGTCACTTTTTCCTTGATTTTAGGCATGCGCATCATAAACCCTAATTTGTCCAAATCTATTTAATTGACAATTGTAGAGCTCATTTTCACATTCAATCTTGGAGTTATAACATTCCTGAGGAGATCAAGGAACCTTTGGTGTGATCATCGATGCTTTTCTGGGGGAGTTTTTCTTTTATCGTCTTTTGCCGCTTTTTCTGTCACATTTTGTTGTTTGGCTTGTGTGAGTGTTGTTTGACTTGTTTCTCTTCATGGTTGTTGGTGTTTTGACTTGTTTTAACTTGTAGAAGTGTTTCTTTAATTTTTAGATTACCTTTCTCAAGTGTCTTATTAGGTTCCTTGTTTTTGTAGCAATGGTCATCATTGTGACAAATCTCCTCACATCCTTCGTTTTCCTTCTATTTGATTAATTTCTATGCTTGATTTACATGCATTTATCTACACTTATTCATATCTACACTCAAATTCACACTATCTCTTAGATCTACTCATTTTCCACAATTCCCTTGGGCAGATATGCATTTCCCTTGGCCAATTTTCACTTTGCCCAACTGGCAGTACGAAATCCTAAGGCTCAAACCATAAGATTGGCCTCTGGAATAGCATAGTATGTAGTCTAAGATGGCTCCAATTGCACACTACATGGTTCTAGGAGCTAGCCTACCATCCTTGGCCATTGAGATTGCGCAATACACAGTCTCTCCCAGGCCTCTTCACAGGCTGAACCGTGCATTGCGCAGTTTCAACCATTAAGCTTCCATCCTAGTTTTTGGGACTACATAGTGTGCAATTTACATAGGAAGCTAGTCCCTCTTGTTAGAAATTTTTTTGCAATTTTCCCCATCTAGTGCCTGGTTTGCTACTTGAACTTGCCTTGTAAGTTGTTTATCTAAATATTGACATTTTCTTGCCACGAGTGTCCTTTGTATCGCACAAGTACAACAGTTTTTGAGCACCTCTCCAACATTCATTGTTACCATGGCATCTAAGTGAGTTGCTTCAAAGGAAACCACTAAGAGTAGTACTAGGGTAGAAATTGAGCAAACATCTGTTGATTTTCTAGTGTATTCAGATACTCCCCTGTTTATAGAGAAAGGATCATCACTGATAAGGCAACAAATTAAAGATGCTTTGGTAAATTACTTTTAGATAGACTTAAAGGACTGACTAGTTTATCTAATAATCCAAAATTTGGGTTTATACAAGGTTGCATGGAGGTATCTCGCCTGCCAGTTTGTATATATCATCAACAAGATTCTCTCACACATAGATGAGAAAACCATGACATTGAGTAGTTCTCGTGGACGAAAGCTTTCCACCTTCTAAGCATATAAATTTCATCAAATGTATCACTTGCCCGAGGCAGTAGAGTGCATGGACTCACTCTTCTATGTGTTATGGGTACAAACACCCTAGGGTCTTGGGTTGAAAACCATAATAGAGCGGAGGGCAAAAAACAACAATAAATACTCAGATAAACAATCTAAAAGCTTATTCTACTAAACTGGGAAGAAGTGTCCTTACCGAGGGGTCCTATGTTTGGGTAGATCTGCAGGTTGCAAACCCTCTGCTTCTATTGATGCCTTTGAAACCTGTAAATTATTCAAACAAAGCATATAAAGTAGTAGAAATGTAAAGCATATTCATGATATATATGTTAGATCATATACACGAATGAACAATTTTGCATTAATATAAGATTGATAAACAAATCACAATAAGATCAATGCTTAAACATGTTTTAATATCAAGAATAGAACAACATTCCTTTATTGATGTAAGCTACAAGAAAGGTGGAAAACTGCAAACTGAGTCTTCCTCCAGCTCCAAGCAAAACCATCCTCTGGATCCATCCTTTCCAGGTCTCAACAATCTTCCTCCATCATCATACATAAGGATATCTCATGAAGGATGAAGGATATCTGAAAAGAGGAAACAATGGTTTCCTAAAGCTTTGGGGAGCGAAGGAGGCACAACGATTTCGTCATACTCAATTAGGGATAAATCAACTATAATATCAATATCTCATTTCTTCTCCCTTAAGGCCTTTCCAAGGAGGCTTATTTATACTTCTCCAAATTAGTATTTTCAGTTGGGAAATAGTTGGGCCACAGGCTATAGGAGGTGAGTAACAGGTAAAACCCATGAACTCTTCCCAAAATTAAGGAAATTTATTATTTTTAAGTGTTTTAACACATGTACATAGATTGGGTATATGCTGACCCGCGTGTACATGCTTTTATCACAGGGAAAAGTAGCGTATAGGAAATAAAACATTGTTTTTAGATTTTGGACCGAGTCTGAAAGGAAGGGATTCCCTAGGCCATAACCAGAGCATTAGATCTACCAAGAGTGGAAAATTGTGCTATAACAGATGCCCCTTAATATATGAGGTCAGAAGGGGTACATGATGCCCGAAATGTATTAAGTGTATAGAAGGAATCATGCCGAGACCAAGGAGGAGTTCACCAGAATTCAGCTTGCCAAGCCAGTGAAAGAGGTCAGAAAGAAACTGCTATTTGAGTTGGGCATACCCATGCTCAGAGATAGTAAAACATGTCCGCATGTCGAGTACAAAAGTGGATCCAATATGCATACAAGTATAAAGGAACATAAGACACATAATAGATCATCCGATCATAAGCAAGAAAGTACATGTCTGAATATCACATATAAAGAGCTGATCAATGATGTTGAAGTATGAAGTTGATCACTGAAGTCATAAAATTGATCCAAAATGTACTAAGTCAAATGGTGGAATAAATGGTACTACACTGCAACTCGGGTGCCAACATATAGGATGTCGCTGTAAGGAAATGCAACATATAAGATGGATGGTGTCAACTAGCAAAAATAGGAGCAACTCACAAATGAACCAAGAAATGTTGATGCACACCCAAGGTCTTCACTGACCACCGTGGTACATTTCTACATGATGGGAATAAAGGATTTGAAGTTAACCATATGAGGAATCATTTGATTACCAGTCATTGATGTATATTGTTAACAAATGCGAGACTACTCAACGATAATGATGATGAGAGCCAAGGTACCCAGTACAATCTAACAAATATGAATAAATGAGCTATAGTCGAACACTTGGAAGAATCTATCAATCAGGAGACAATGACATTTTCCCACTATCAATAGTGAAGGAATCTTCCACTGATGACTGCAAACCCTAAGGTACTGCCAAATGGACTCTAGACCTCTTTCCCATAGCAATGAGCTATATTTGATGGGAAAAGATCTGCTAGAAGGAAGGCATTAAGGCATCCGTTATCAATCTAACGCAAGTGTAACCTGTAGGCCAATAATGTGGAAGGAATAAGACGAATAAAGATGTAGTAACCCAACCGAAACACATTTCCAACGTACACAAGATGTAACTAGTGCACGATAGAAAACCTTTGAACCAACCAATAATGAAAGCTAACATAGAGGCGAGGAATCCACCAATAGGGTCAAATGGAAACCAGGGCACTGCACGAATCCAAATGTATGATAATGAATGCTGATGTCGAACACGAGAGAAATGACTCAGTCAAAGACCCATGATACTGATCGATGTCAAGCACAAGGTGACCTATCAATAATGAAAATATGGCTACGGTGCAGCTATATATCTTCCCTCATAGTAATTTTTTGTTGTTGATAAGAGAAATACCCACCAGCAAGAAGTCAACGGAGACCATCTCAAACCAACACAAGAAAAGGACCAACATCACTAATGTGATAACGAACATGAATTTGACAACTAGGGATGTCCAACTGAAAAATAGGTCAAGAGACACCGCAGAGAGGCCGAGTCAGGTTTACTTCCGTTAAACAAAAGCACGACTCGACTATGACTACAAGGCAACATATGATAACTTTGTATAAGTTTGTCATGCAGGAGGTATAAGAAAACTCTCCATATGATTGGAAGAGGTAACCAATCGGAGGAGGAATGACTTGATAACAAGGTTAATGCTCTCCTAAGTCAAACTAAAGCCCATCCCAATGGAGGAAAGACTTATTTTTTGAGTGCTTTGTTCAAGGGTGACACAACTAACTCTAGTTTCCATCAAACATGGAAATAATGTCCCGTTCTCGCTCTCTTTTGGGGTATATAATTTTTTTGTCCTTTTCATTTATATGAAGCCTGAAAAATAATAAAAGAATTCTATAGTACAATGGAAAGAACGAGTGTCAAAAAATAGATGCTCTAGTTCCTTGGAGGGGAACATTCCTATGCTCAATGCAAGGTGGAAAAACTGGTCAATGACACTCAAAGGAATGTTCTTTCCACGGGTAAAAGGGTGTGTCAAGTTGTAGAGGCTAAGAGATTGCAAGGTTGATTTTGTAGAAGACATGGTCAAAAGGTGGCTTAAACACGAGTCCAAGTGAAGCCATCTCAAGGCCAAAAGGTACAAATGGTCAACATGCAATTCAGAAGTACAACTTAACACAAAAGAGCCTCTAGGGTATAAAGCCAGAAAATAGCGAAGAATAAAGAGAATGAGACTTCAACGCAGAAGTCATGAAGGGACAAAAGAGGACTCCCAAGCCTAAGAACAAAAGTTCAGCATGGGTTCCAAGTGATAACCAGGTACTATCTAGGGCGCCCATGATAAGGTAGGCTCTACCCCACAAGTTATGATACTTCTAAGCAATGAGAAGGTTCTACATCATATCTTGGTGGGGTCGATCCTAAGGCCAAAATGGGAAAGGAAACTGATAAATTCATAATGCAGGTGAAGAACCCAACCTATATGCCAGTTTCAAGAACCAATACCTGTCAGAACAGATCAACTATAAAAATGTCCAAAGGATAAATCTTCCAAGTTCTATAGACATAAATAGGAACACTAGGCAAGAAGTTAATATATCCCATATATAAAATTCAAATAAAATCTTGTGTTATAGAATACAAAACTTGAAAATGCCTACCTTATATGTACAATATGGTACATGGAACCACGTAGCCTTGTGACTTATGCATAATAGTTCTTCAGGACAAGCCCCTCGTGGGGCTCATGCCAAGGACTCCTTTCATAATTAAAACTCATGGCTTCAAACATTTCCTCCTATGAAGGCAAATCAAACTCCAAGAAATCATGAGAACTACAAGGATCAAAAGAGGGAATTAAAGGGTCCCATGTCCCCATAGGAGGAATCATTCAGTCAACTGTTGGGACTAAGTCCCATGAAGGAAAATAATAGTTTAAAGGATCCTTCTCAGAAGCAATTGAACATTGAGGATTCAATGCCACATAGTTCACCCATGGTGGGGTAGAGTCTACTTGAACACTTGGAACAAACCAAGGGGTATTCTGTAGTAAATTCGAATTAGGGTGGTGATTATTAGATGCAAGCTGATCAATAATGACAATATTCCCGTTATGAGGAAAACACATCACTCGAAAGAGTGAAGACACCACAGCATTCATAGCATAGACATAATCACACCCAAGTAGCATATTAAAGTCTAAAGGGTGATCAACCACCATCATATTGATTAAGACAGTCTTCCCATCTAAAGTAATAGGTGATTTAGGAAGAACACTTATAGATTCACCAAGTCTTCTATCATAGGCTAACAATTGACTATCAAATGCCAACAAATTTGGAGAACACAAACCTTTCCAAGTAAAGGAGGATATACTACTTGTAGAGGATCCTTCATCCACCATAGATCGATAGATGTTTGTGGAATTAACTCTAACATTTATTTGGAAAGGTGATACAAAAGGAAGACGAGGCTCGACAAGACTATCCCAATCAAAGGAGACACTCCTAGAACTTGAAGGGGGAACATTTGAAGAAACCGGAATGCCTCCTATACCAGAAGACTATATACTAGAAATCAAACAGAATCTGTTATTAGGCACTTCACCCCCCAAAAGAGGAGTGTAATCATCCAAAGATAGCACTTGCTCTACTATTTCATCAACCAATGGTTGATGAGATTATTGAGAAACCATAACAGATTCAAGAGTAGAAGAACTTTCAGACTCGTACCATATCCTTTGTAGCTCTAGAATACCAGGACACAAATGAGTAAGATGGTCTCCCTTACATATCTTACAGGGGAACTTAGGTTTAAAAATTCTACGCTTAGGTTTTTGATCAACATCCATTCCACCAACATGACTAGCAGTGATTGATGGAAAATAGTTAACATGACTCGCAAAGGTTAGTGACTCTTTCCCAAGAGAGATAGGACTTATGCCCCCAACCCTACTCATAGAAGTAGGTGAGTCAACAGAAGTATGACTCATAGAGGTAGGTGACCCATTGCTAGTATGACTTGCAGTGACTAGACTTATGTCCCCAGCATGAGTTGCAGCAGCTGAAAGCTCATCTCCAACATGACTAGCAGAGGTTGATGATGAATGGCTAGAACTATTCTTCTTCTTTGTCTTCCTCTTTCTCCTCTTTTTAGATCTCTTATTACAAGAGGGAGGAGAAAGAGGAATCCCAAATTTATCTTTGAAAGAAGATGAACAATTAACACCTATTTGATTCCCTTGAAATAAAACATTCATTTGAGAAGCTTCAAGAGCATCAATAATATTTAGAGTGGACCACAGCCAAACCTGTAGTCCAACATTCAATCTAGGAATATTCAAAGTGACCATCAAGGGGGTACCAACGTTTCCAAAGAAAGGAAAAGCACAAGGATCCGCTTTTGGAAGGGTTCCTTGGTTGGCCTCCAAAGGAATAGTGGCCATACAAAACATATTCTAAGATCCTTCCCTTGTGGGAATGTACAAATGAATTTCCAAGGAAGAGAGATGAACAATCAAAACCTTTTCCCTTAAGGAGGAAACTATACAACTTTCAAAAGAAAGATCAAAAGCCTTCCAAGATCGATGGAGTGGTAGGTCAGTCGCTCAGAATATAAGGTCCAAAAGTGACCCAACAAATCCACCTAAAGCCAACTAAATACAAAGATAAAAGAGAACTCGACTATAAAGTCCCTAAAGATGCAACCAATCAAGCAACTTCCAAGTATTTCCTCTCCAGGTGATGAGGACCAGACACCAAAATACAAGAAAGTGAAGTAAAGGATCTTCTTAAGATAGTCTGGGATAATGACGACCTAAGCCTACCAGCGAAGGCAACATAAATAGTTATGCTGACCTCCATACAAAAGCCTTTGCGAGTGTAAGCACCCAAGCTTCGGAAGGGTACTCTCCAAAAGTACTAACGAATGTGATGCAATGTCTCCCTCAGGTCCCACCAGATTCCCCTCTGCAACCACCTATGTGATCCCTAGGAATGGCAACTATGGGCACCAATTCATATCAAAAGTCTGGCGGAACATTCTCAGGGCAAGATCCAACAAGTAGGAGAGGGGGTATCTCTCTTCCTTGTCTTCACTCTCCCTCGTTCTTGACTCCCAGCCACGGAGCTTTCTCGACCTTTCTAACGACATTGGATTTCACTCATTATTCAACTTTTATGTTTGATAATTTGATTGGCCTTGGAGAGTTAACTCTCCACTCACCTTTTCCAAGGCCCTAAAGAACTTAAACTTCTTGGTTTTGCTAATGGCAAATTAAAAAGTTCTAGTTATTTTTATTAAATCGCTTGATTTTAAAGAGGTTGTTCTTTAAGTCAAGGTTATAGCAAGAGTGAAATAATGATGTTTTGACGCAAAAGAAATCAATAGAAATTTAACTACATGCAAATGTAATTATTTTATTCATGAAAATGGATTTCTATAGAGTTCTACAAATAAACTTGTACAAGAAAATTTTTCTTTTTCCAGAAAAGACACTCCACACACTCAAAATATAACAAAAATACTAAAACAGTTGTAATGCAAACTATCTTAATGAAAACTATAATAATGATGCATGGATGTTCATACAAGAAGCAAATGTGTTCTTTTACAAGATCAAAAGGCCAACTTGACTATAAAGAGGGCATGCATTCGAAGTAAAGCTTCCCTTGAAACCAAGCAAAACCAATTGAAAAAGTTCACAATTTCTCAAAAACGAAACCAATGAAACCAAAAAACCAAAAGCTTGGAAAGAAAAAGAAACGAAAAAGTTATATTTTTGTCTTTTTCTTTTAAAGAAATTGAAGAAGTGTTCAAGGTCACAAAAGGACTACTAAATTTCAAAGATCAAGAAACAAGCACAAAGAGACCTCAAAATTGGCAAGTTATAAAAGTCATTAATAAATAAAACTTGAAACAAGAAGGACTACAAACTTGTACAAACTGATCTGAACAATAGCAAAAGATTTTAGCAAACTGACAAAATGTCAATAAAAAAAAACTCTCAAGTTTTCCAAAGAGACGCTCAAAAAGAACAAAAAGCAACAAGTCCAAAAAAAAAGGAAAGCAAAGCAACGCAATTTGAAATCCAAGTTATAAATGAAATAAAAACCAATTTCTTCTTCTAGAAAAGTAGAACATCTAACAACTTCAAACTGAAGCCTTGAACCTTAGACACAAACTAAAAACTTGCTCAACAAGCAATCCTAGGCAAACTAGGCTTTTCAATGAGAAGGAGATTTGAAAAAGAAAGGTTCTTCAAACAATGGATGACCAGAAAACAACAGAATTCACTAGGCAAGAGACCTAACACAGAAAAAATATTTGAAAAAACAGCTCAAAAATTTGTATACAGGACTGTGTAAAGACACAGAGGCGTGCACACACATTTCTAAAAAAGAAACTCACATATATGTGTGTATGTTTTAGGAAACTAGCGTGTATACATGACTGTACTCCAAGAAAAAAGTGTGTAAAAGAATCAATCAAGAAAAACAAAAATCAATGCCTGATCCAAAAGATCAGACTTGATGGCTGGGAAGCTGATAAGTCAAATAACACTGTAAAAGCAAGAAATCAAGAAAACAAACCCTAATTGAGAACAAACAACCCAAACTAGGAATAACAAGAATGTTATCACTAGTGGAGTCGTCAATTCTATTGCAGGTGGGAATACCCTAGGGCCTTGGGTTTAAAACCCCAATAGAGCAGAGTGAAAACAACATCAAGAAATGCTCAGACAAATAATCTAAATGCTTATTCTACTGAATTGGGAAGAAGTGTCCTTACCCGGGGTCCTACATTTGGGTAGATCCCACAGGGTGCAAACCCTCTGCTTCCCCTGATGCCTTTAAAACCTGTAAATTATTCAAACAAAGCATATACAACAATAGAAGCGTAAAGCATATTCATGATATATACGTTAGATCATAAAAACGAATGAACAATTACGCATTAATATAATATTTATAAAAAATCACAAAAAGATCAATTCATAAACACCTTTTAATATCAGGAACATAACAACATTTATTTATTGATGTAAGCTACAAGAAAGGTGGAAAACTACAACCTGAGCCTTCCTCCAACTCCAAGCGGAATCGTCCTCCAGATCCGTCATTTCCCTGTCTCAACAATCTTCCTCCATCACCATACACAAGGATATCTCAAGAAGGATGAAGGATATATCAAAAGAGGAAACAAGGGTTTCCTAAATCTTTGGGGAGTGCAGAAGGCACAGGGATTTCTTCAGACTCAATTACGGCTAAATAAACTATAATATCAATATCTTGTTTCTTCTCCCTTAAGGGCTTCCCAAGGAGGTTTATTTGTACTTCTCCAAATTAGTTTTTTTTCAGTTGGGAAACAGTTGGGCCACAAACTATAGGAGGTGAGTAACTGGTAAAAACTCTGAAATCTGCTTGAAATTAAGGAAATTTATTATTTTTAAGTGTTTTAACACATGTACGTGGGTTAGGTGTATGCTGACCCACGTGTACACAATTTTATCACGGGGAAAAGTAGCGTATAGGAAATAAAACACTATTTTTTAGATTTTGGACCAAGTATGGAAGGAAGGATTTCCCTAGGCCATAACCATAGAATCAGATCTACCAAGAGTGGCAAATGGTGCTATAACACCATGCTACCCACAATTAAGTGAACACAAGAGACATTGTCAAATCTAGGTGAAATAACCATTGAAGTTTCAATAAACACCCACCCATGTGTACAAGACAAAGTCCCTCAGAAATGCTTACCACCTCTTGGTTGTCTTTTCTTGTAGAATCCATGGTCAAGAGAGCACTCAAACCTTTCCTGAAGGGTGGACATTCTTATTGGACTAGTTGGTAAACAGTGGGAAGCTATTCAACAAGTCAGATCTATTGGATCAACAATTGAAGGCCCATGTAGCACATGCTCAGAATCCACTCAAGCATGAGAAAGTGAGCTTCTATATATCTACATACTTAATGGATGCAATCTCTGCACAACAATAGTTCCCTAGCATGAACTGGATATGCACACCATGAGAACCTGACGTGCACATCTATTGCAAGTTTCTTTCAGAATGCAATTATCGAGGAGTGATGGTGCAACTAACTAGCCACTTCATCATCTCACTATACAAGTTTATCTTTGAAGAAGATCCACCTTGTATGTCACAAGAAAAAATGGAGGCGATAGTAGACATCGCATATTGGTAGGCCTCACCAAGTGGACCCTTCATTAGAGTGTTTGGCAGACAAAAGCCTATGCATGTATTACCAAGGTATTCCACCGACATACTGATCATGCAAGAAGTATCATACCATCTCTCTATAGGGTTTTTAGCAAAATTGCACAGGAAGAAGAAAACACCATGTCCCACTCTTCCTTTGTAGATTGGATTATATAAGATAATGAGCTTGAAAGTTACAGATGTTGAGACTAAGGAGAAATTGAAATTTGAATTTGGCACTAAGGACTTTAATCCATATTATCCCCGTAGTGTTTTCAAGGACCACTGTATGAGAGTTTACTTTCCATGGATCGGTGGGGAATTTCATTTCCCAGAGGAGGATCCTTAGAGGTACTACTACAATTCCTCCAGATTCAATGATCTAGTCAATTTAGCAAGGACTTCCCAGGATGCTCCACAAATAGTGGTAGCTCTAGAAGCAATAGCAACAGAAGTCAGCAATCACGTGTGGGACAAGGGAAAGAGGATGATTGCTGACAGTCCAAAGGGAGAACAAAGCTGCAAAATGAAAGCATATCCACTTGTCACAAAAGCAGCTTTGGTAGAAAAAGAAAAGAGGAAGCAAAGAATACAAAGAGTAGAGCGGAGGAATAGAGAAAAGAAGAGGTTGCAAGAAGCATAACTGAACCTACATGAGACAGATAAGAAGCTAAAGGAAGATCAGGAGTTGAGAAGGAGAGAACGAGAAGAGAAGTAGAAGCAGGAAGAAGAAAAAAGGAAAGGCATAGTAACAAAAGAGACAACGTCAATACAGGTTGAAGGATAGGGATAGGAACAACTAACAACTAAGGAGGAAGGTTAACAGATGTAGGATTGGGAGCTTTCTCAGCAGATTGGGCAACTGATCGAAGTGACAGACATGGAGTTGGAACAAGAGCCGCAACATGAAGATGTTGACCTGATGCCATGAGCACCACAGGTCATCCCCCATTCTTCACCACTTCTAGTAGTAGAGTGAGCACCGAGTGAGAAAGGAGATGTTGTTCTCCTTGATGATGATCCGATAATGGATGTGTACAATCTATCATTCGATGAATTTCAAAGAGGATTGTACAAGTATGGAGAAAGACCGTTCTAGATGATCACACATCACCTGCATAAATTAGAGAAAGGGTGATAGTGTCGGATACCAAGAATCATCCAAATTCGATTGTCAAAGTCAACTTGGCATATGTAGGAGCAACAATATCAAATTTTTAGTATTTGACAGTCGATAATGAGCAACTAGCACAAAACTTGCATGCTTCCATGCAAGAGGTAGAACAACTTCGAGCAGTAGTGCAAAATGAATTTTCGACATAAGGGGAGATGAGAGAAGTGATACTTGTTGATGTATCAACACTTGTAGAAACCATGTGGAAGCTCTATGGTGAGTTTGTCATCGTACATAAAGAAATTGTTCGTTTGCATGTCTTACAAAAATAGAGAAAAGAGTTAGTTAAAACTCTCAAAAAATACAAGTTATCATTTCCTATGTGCGTGAGTAGAAAATGTGGTACAAAGGGGCCCTGCTTTACTTAGTGAAGAAAATGAAGCCGTAGGTAGAGTTGGAGAAAGTGAAGGTTCAAATGTTGATTCAGAATAATAAGTAGCTCAACTCCTTCATTGGCAGCATTCAGG
>APFE030231305.1:149619-188106 GCA_000404065.3 Pinus taeda
GTATAAAAAAAAATTTCATCCTCCATTCGTATATAACAATCCTATCACTAAGTCATTGGAGGAGTCGTACATAGCAAGAAATATTGCAAAACAAAAAGTTTACTCTTTCTTCATGTTTTCTCGTTTTTCAAGTTCAAAAGTTTGTGCTTGCTTGTATTTGACTCGTAATGTGTTTGGACACCATGGTACATCCACAAAGTTCCTTTCATATAATTTTCATTTTTACTTTTCTGTAAGCTCTTTCAAACCTCCAACGTTCTGGTTTCTATTGACATATCTTTCTTTCTTGTTGGTATGCTGGTATATCTTTCTTGACATGCATTCCCTTGCCTACATAGGCCAACCAATGCACTAGTGGTTGCATTGGAAGTATCACTTTACGTAAGTATAGCCTATGCTCTGTTTAGGTTAGGAGTAGGAGTAATGTTTCTTTGATTTACTTCACTTTTCTTCGCTTTGGTCGTTTCACTTCGTTCCTTTAGTTTGTTTTATTTTCAGTTGTAGGTTATTTTCTATATGAACATGTGTTTGAATTCTAAGCAAGCTTAGTGAAACCCAAGAGGAAATTTTACTTCTATCGGCGCTTGCTTATCTGTTAATTCCACTCTTTATGTGAATTTTTCATTTATTCTAGTCGATGATACCCTGATGGAAAATGCATTCCTTTCAGAGAGAGTTATGGTGAAATCATGATGCTTGCACTTTTAACTAGTACCACAGACTCTAATCAATCTTCTATTTTCGTTTAACCCTTTTCAACTAAGTCAAGTAGAGTGAGGAGAGGGGGAAACCTTAACAAGTATGTCAAAGGTATATATAAATATCCTTCTCTGAAGGAACAACCTCTTCTTCTCTCAATAAGTCACGATCCCTCTTCCACCTCCTGAAATAAATAAGTGCCTATGCATAGTTCTTTGAACAAATGAAAATGAAAAAAATGAAAAATGAAATAAAGGGAAAATGAAGAGAAATGATTCCTACACAGAGAGATGAAGCAAGTAACTCCATTGGGGTACTGTCCAGGCTCACTGGAAGTGGAGCAATTATTGTGTTCCTAAAGTGACTCCGCTGAGGTACTAAACAGGCCTGTAGACAATGGATCAACACTAGAGAGTAACTAAAGCTCTGACAATCTATTTTACTTATGCATCTATATACTCCTCATCCCCAATCGAAACAACTCAGTCTGACTTGGCTTGGTATGTGTGCTGCCGATGAAGAGAATAGTTGGGACTAGATCTTTAATTCGAGCTAGGTGAAGAAGCTATGATCATCAAAAAACTAAACAATACTTCCAAAAGAGTTAGACCTACTTTGCATGAGACAAGGTCCATACAGAGAGTTCTACCAGTGTGTCGCCAATGTTGTAGCGACTTTAACCACCCTTAATTTTTTTTTCCTATGCTTTGATTTTGGAGCCTCCCTTACTATCCACAATAGCTCATCTTGCAATGATCCAAGTATTCATGCTTCGATTTTGGAGCCTTCCTTACTATCCACAGTAGCTCATCTCAAACTGATCCAGGTATTCATGCTTCAATTGAGACTTATCTTTTCAGTTTTTCTTGTGTTTTTTAACTTAGCCTATTCTTCTAAGTCACAAGTTGATCTCCCAACTTGGTTTCAAAGCAGTTCTAGGCTTGCCTCCCAAAACTTCACAATCCTTGAGCAAAAGAAAACTTGATGATAGGAATCGCATAGTCCTTACTGCCACTGAGCCTTGAGCTCAGAAAATGCACAGTCATGAAACCCAACAATGAGCCCAGAAATTATGAAACCCTCCTTGAGCTTAGAAACTATGGAGTGCACTAAGCTAGAAAGTTTCCCAATTCCCCAGAACTACACAGTCTTTCCTGACAGTGTGCATGGCAAGTTTACTTGGAAAAGGAAAAAAAGAAAAGAAAAAAGCATCCCTAAACAAGAGGGATATATTTTTAGTATCCTGAAGGAGGCGCTTACACTATTTTTAGAAAATTCTGTCAATTGTTGCTTTTTCCTTGATTTTAGGCATGCGCGTCATAAACCCTAATTTGTACAAATATATTTAATAGATGCTTCTAGAGTTAATTTTCACATTCAATCTTAGAGCTCTAACATTCCTGAGCAGATCCAGGAACCTTTAGTGCGATCGTCGATGCTTTTTCGGGTAAGTTTTGTTTTATCATCTTTTGCAAATTTTTCTGTGGCTTTTTGTTGTTTGGCTTGTGTGGGTGTTTTTTCACTTGTTTCTCTTCATGGTTGCTGGTGTTTTGACTTTATTTAACTTGTAGAAGTGTTTTTTAAGTTTTATTTTCATTTCCTAATTGTCACATTAGTTTTCGTGTTTTTGTACCAATGGTGGATGTTGCAGCGACTCTCTTCACATACTTTGTTTTCCTTATATTTTATTGATTGCTACACTTGATTCACACACATTATCTACACTTAGTCATATATGCACTTAGCTTCACACTATCTCTCATATCTCCTCATTTTTCACACTTCCCTTGGGAAGATTTGCATTTCCCTTGGCTAGTTTTCACTTTGCCCAACTGGCACTGTGAAATCTTGAGGCTCAAGCCACAAGCTTGGCCTCTGGAATTGCATAGTGCGTAATCCAAGCTAGCTCCAACTGCACATTGCATAGTTCCAGGAGCCAGCCTGCCATCCTTGGCCACTGAGACTACGCAATGTGTAGTCTCTCCCAAGCCTCTGCATAGGTTGAACTGCGCATTGTCTAGTTTCAACCATCAAGCTTCCATCCTCACTGCTAGAACTACTCATTGTGGAGTTCCAACAGGAAGCAAGTCCTTATTGTTAGAAAAAATTGTGCAATCCTCCCCATCTAGTGCCTGCTTTGTTGCTTGAACTTGCCTTGTGATTTGTTTTTCTTAAGATTGTCATTTGCTTGACATAAGTGTCCTTTATGTCCCATAGGTACAATAGTTTTTTAGAACCTCTCCAACAGTCAATATTACCATGGCATCGAAGAGAGATGCATCAAAGGAAACCACTGAGAGCAGTACGCGGGAAGCAGTTGACCAAACATCAGTTGATTTTCCAGTGTAGTCAGAAACTCATTTTTTTATAGAGAATGGATCATCACTGACATGACATCAGATTATAATGCTTTTGTAAAGGACTTTGAGGCATACTTAGAGGATCGATGGACTTAGCTCAACATCAAACAATCAATTTTATACAAGGTTTCATGCAGGTATCCCGCCTTCCTGTGTGTAGATATCATCAACTGAATTGTGTCACACACGGATGAGAAGAACATGACATTGAGCATTGCTAGTGGGCAAAAGCTTGCCACCTTCCTAGCATAAAACTTTCCGCAAATGTATCACTTGCTCAAGACTTTCTGCAAATGTATCACTTGCTCAAGTCATTAGAGTAAATGGAACCACTCTTCTCTGCCACCCATAGCTATGTAAACACAAGAGACATTCTCAAATGTTGGGTGAAATAACCATCAAAATTTTGACAAACACCCACCCATGTGTACAAGACAAAGTCCCCCTGAAAGGCTTACCATCTCTTGGTTATATTTTCTTGCAAAATCCATGGTCAGGAGAGAAATGAAAACTTTCTTGAAGGGTGGAAAGTCTTGTTGGACCAGTTGGTGAACGATGGGAGGCCGTTCAACAGGTCAGATCTATTGGCTCAAAAATCGAAGGCCCATGTAGCACAGGCTCAAAATCTACCCAAGGGTGAGCGAGCAAGGTTCTATATATATGCATACTTAATGGATGCAATCTATATGTAATAGCAGTTCCTGGTATGAAATGGGCATGGACACAACAAGAGCCTTTTGTCCACATCCATTGAAAGTTTCTTTTAGAATGCAGTTATCAAGGATTAATGACACGACTAACTGACCACTTCATCACCCCTCTATACAAACTTATATTTGGAGCAGATCCACCTTGTATGTCACGATAATCAACGGAGGCAATAGTAGACATACCAGACTGGTATCGCTCACCTGGTGGCACCTTCATTAGAGTGTTTAGCAGAGAAAATCCTTTGCATGTCTTACCAAGGTATGCCACTAACAAACTTATCATGCAAGAAGTATCATACCATCTTGATACAGCATTGTCAGTAGCGCTGCATAGGAAGAAGAAAGAACCATGGCCTACTCTTCCTTTGTGGATTGGATTATACTAGATAAAGAGACTGAAAGTCACATATGTCAAAGCTAAGGAGATAGTGAAATTTGAATTCGGCACTGAGGACTTTAATCCATATGATCCGCACAATATTTCCAAGGACCATCGTACGGGAGTTTAGTTTCCATGGATCAGTGGGGCATTTCATTGGTGAAAGTAGGATCCTTGGAGGTATTGCTACCATGCCTCTAGACTCAATGAATCAATCAATTTAGAAAGGAGTTCACAGGTTGCTCCATAGATAACAACAACTTTGAAAGTAGTAGTAGAAGCCAGTAATCCCATGTAGGACAAGAGAAAGAGGAATATTGCTAACAATCCAGAGGGAGAACAAAGCTACAAAATGAAAGAAGATACTCCTTTCGCAAAAACAACTTTGGCAGTAGAAGAAAAGAGGAAGTAGAGGATACAGAGAAGAGAGTAGAGGAAGAGAGAAAAGCAGAGGTTGTAGGAAGTATATCTGAAGTTACAAGAGACAGAGAAGAATTTCAAGGAAGAGTAGGAGTTGAGAAGGAGAGAATGAGAAGACAAGCAAAAGTAAGAAGAAGAACAAAGGAAATGAGCAATGACAAAAGAAACAACACCGATACAAGTTGAAGGACAGGGATAGGAACAACCAACATCCAAGGGGGAAAATGAACAAATGCAGGATCGGGAGCTTGCTCAACAGATTGAGCAACTAATCTAAGTGATAGACATTGATTTGGAACAGGAGCCACAACATGAAGATTTTGACTTGATGCTGAGAGCACCAAAAGTCATCCCTTAGTCTCCACCACTTCCAGTAATAGAGACAACCCCGAGAGAGCAAGGAGATGTTGTTCTCATTGTTGATGATCCGATAATGGATGTGTACAATCTATTATTAGATGAGTTTCAAAAGAGGATTGTACAAGCACGAATAACACGTTTTTTGGATGATCACGCATCACCTACATTCATTACAGAAAGGGTGATAGTGCTAGACATCAAGAAGCATCCAAATGCCATTGCCAAAGCTAACTTGGCCTATGTAGGAGCAACAAGATCAAATGTTCAATATTTCATGGTCGAGAATGAGAAACTAGCCCAAACTTATAGGTTGTGAGGAAAGAGGAAGAACAACTCCCAGCACCAACGTAGAATGCAATTTCCACATTGAGGAGATGAGAGCAGTGATACTTGTTGAAGTATCAACACTTGGAGAAACCATTCAGAAGCTCTATGACAGGTTTGTCACTGTACATAAATTAGTTTTCTATTTCATTCCTTACAACAATAAAGAAAACGTTTGTTGAAAATCTCAAAAAAATACAAGATTCCATTTCCTATGTGAAAGAATGGAAAATGTAGTACAAAGGGGCCCCACTCGACTTAGTGAAGAAATGAAGCCACAGGAAGAGATGGAGAAAACGAAGGTTTGAATGTTGATTCAGAACAACAAGAAACTCATCTCATTCATTGGTAGCATTCAGGCCTCATATGTACGGTTGTACAATAGTTTGGATGTCAACACACCAGATCCCATCAGTCAGTTCCCTCATCGAAGCTGAACCAAAGAACCAAGTCTAGCAGGTGATCGAAGAGTACTTGGAGTAGCTGAGACAGAATGACACTATGGAAGACTTAAAGAGTTGAATGCACAAAACATGCAAAATTTTATTGGGGGTCCTGTAAAAGTCAGAACAATGTTGCTCATGGCTCAGAACAAGTTGGACACAAGTTCCAAGACAGTGTACTCAGATTCCATGGAGGATAATGTTTGCTTCTAGGAAGACACTATTAAGAAGTTTGGGGACACCATCACACAATAACAATATTGGCACCAATATGTGACCAAGAAGAAACACGTGGAGGTTGTTGAGCTAAACTTCTCCCAAACTCCAACATCATAGTGTTGTCTCTTGTTAGGTTGTCAAGTTGTCTCTACCCTATTTTGTTTTATATGGGTACAAGTGTAAAATGCAATATTATTTGTAATTATGTTGTAAGTGAAATTCCAAGTGTCGATATTGGAATATGAAAAGTCATCATGTAATGTAATGTGTTATTTTATGAAGAAGTTGAAGAGTCATGAGGGTTGTCCAAAGGTAAAAAAGGGGAAGTTTAAGAGTCACCCCCATCTTGTTATAAATAGGACCTAATAACTCATGTAAGGGGATTTTGGGAGCCACGATTTTGGCTAGGCTTAGGTTTAGAAAACTATTAGGAGTATTGTGAGGAGCCTTATCTTATCCGTAGTGTAGAGAAAGTATACTTTTTTGGAGGAGCAAGTGTTCTTGACTGTAATGTTCCACTATTGGGGCTAGTGGTCATTAATGGTGTATGTATGAATGGAACTTTCACTTATAATAATAAAATCAAAGGCAACATGCTTTCATGCATATGTTGTTAATATAGTAGGACTATTCTTGTTGTATTGGAAATATATGTTATTTAATTTATGGATATGCTTATAAACTATTTCGTTTTCATTTATATGAATCTTTATGAATTCCTTTTGTTGTATTAACTCATCACTTTAACTTGTGGACTATTCCGCATCTTAGCTTGTGATGTCATTTCGCTCTTCTGTTCCTTGCAAGTTGCGTACTATTATAGGTTTCCAAGTGGTGCACTTCATTTCCCCTTCATGTGTTGAAACATTCATGCATCGCACTTGACTCTCCATGGGTTCACATACTTTCTCTCACCAAAAGTTATCATACTTCACTCTACGTGTTTCTGCGATCAAGGCATAACATTACCACCCACTGTCGGGACTCCTACTCCGAACGGTGTGAGGTCTAGTTGGGACATCATATCGGGGAGATGCCCTGAATGTTGGTGGGTCTAGCACCATCAAAACTCTCCAAGACCTTGTCACAAGTTCTCCTTCAATTCAAACCTCAAAAGGATATGGAGATCATTCTAGAAGAGAATTTAGGCCTACTCACTTGCACAAGTCAACATATTTCATGGGTAGATCACTATATATAGTGAGGACTCGGCCTCAACAGAGACACCACTCAAGCATAAAAAATACAACAGAAAGTGCAAGAGAAAGAGTAATAGGAGCCTCTCATCCAACGAGGAAAGAAGAAGAAGAAACCAAAGTGTTTTTGGCACTCTTTTTGGGTTATTCTC
The DNA here is from genome assembly GCA_000404065.3 of Pinus taeda. Classification (NCBI taxonomy): domain Eukaryota; kingdom Viridiplantae; phylum Streptophyta; class Pinopsida; order Pinales; family Pinaceae; genus Pinus; species Pinus taeda. The sequence continues at coordinate 156,882 of APFE030231305.1, forward strand.
CTCACACATGTGATAGGGATTAGGGTTTTTTCATTAGGGTTACACCAACCGTTGAAGAAGCCTAAAAGAAGGTTACTAAACCAGCATTCTTGTTAGCTGAGGTCACAAGGAGAAGCCATCAAGTCAAGAGAAGAATTAAAATACCATCAAAATCCATCAATCAGCTCACACGTGAAATTGTAGAAGTTTCAGGCAGGACGAGAATTGCAGGACTGTGGAAGAGGCCAAAATTTTAGAGCAGCTGAAATTAGCAATGCTATAAGTCAATTTGACCAGTGTTGACTTGGGTGAGAAGGAGAAGTAGTGAAAAAGGGTCAAGTTACTTTTTGATGGAGAAGTTGATATGCTAAGGGCCTTGGTCTTGGAATTCATCTCTTGAAGATTTTATAAGAAGAATAATTCGTTTGGGTTTTCCTCTCATGTTGGAGAGGTTTTTTCCCTAGCTGATAGCCCACATTTTTGTGTCCCTTGTCTCATGCTTATTTATGATTTTGTAGTTGTTTGATGATATACAACATTAACATAATCAAGAGAAATAAATAAAATAAAATACTAAGAAAATTTACATCACAATCAATTATCATTTAAGAGAAATCACCACATCCCTATGCCCAAGATTTCTCAACATATAGTAGGGGAAAAGTGATTGGAACACTTTTTTATTCCAATGTACATTAATGTAATTACCACTTCCACTTATACAAATGAGCCAAGCTATCACAATATGTGAAAATAGAAAAATAACCCTCTGTGGACCATAATGCTACAATGCAAAGAGCCTCACCAACATGGCATTATAAGGAAAAATAAATCAAAATATAGGTAATCCATATCTTCTACTTGGAGCCCATCCATGTCTCTTGGGAATATTTAGTTTTTGGAGCTCCAACCCTCATTTATAGTATAATAAAAATCTCTTATACTATGATTAATCGGCATGAACATTAAATTAAATACATGTAATACACTAATAAATATTAAAAACGGATTGAAAATAAAGATATCACAACAAACCTGGAAAATCATGCATTGTTGGAGCAAGGGCAACCTCACTTCTTGAGTTATTCAAACTAAAATGGTTCATATTCATCTTCCACAATATTCAAATCAATATCCAATCTTGCATTTTTTTTGCTTCTTTCTCTTCTCTTTTTTGGGCTTAGGAAACTCTTCTTCCTCTTCAAAGATGACCCAAAAGCACCCAATCCAGACGTGAAGTAATAATCCATAATATGATGACTATTGACATCATTTGACATTTTTTTAACCAAATAAATCAACTATTTAGTCTTGGTCAAAGTATCAAAAGCACCATTTCGAAGTAGGTCTAAGTAGCTAAATAACTCCTCTTTGGCCAATTCAAGTCCTTCTTGCATCAAAATAGTGACTATCCATGGCAATTGTGTTGGAATCTTCATGAAGATCCAGTTCCTTTATATTTGTCTCATAAGGGTCATTTTATGAATCTTCTATGGTCTCATGATTTAGTAATGGGTTTGAATCCATTGAAGGGGAATGAAACCAACCCACCGTTATGGCATGCTTGCAAATTTTTACATGAATAGACCATGGGCAATCACAAGTAATGAAATTAGTTCGGTGCGAAGTGACAAGATATTTCTTATTAGGCTTAGATTGAATCCTCATATAATAAGCATACGATATTCTCTCATGAGGGATGCAATCACTATCTGGAATTATTTTTGTTTTTTCCATTGATGATTCATACTACTTTTTATTCTTGTAATATTAACATATTCTTCCCTTTTCAAAATTTCCTTAAACTTATAACATGGTTCAACATTTTTTAGAAGGATGTAGATCAACCAATCTATCATACAAGCGCATTTATTTCTTATATAAAATATAAATTTTGTCTTTAGGTAACAATGATATGAATCCACAACATTGTTTGTCTCCTGATTTGCATGGGGAAAATCTTGACAACCTTTTACCCTCATCCCTAATTGTATAAAAAACGAGTTAATGAAGATATCTCATCTATATGAAAAGCAAAAAGAGAAATGTAAGAAAGTGTATGTGAACATATAAATCTTGTCACCGATAACCCAATTCTTACAGATTAGTCTAAGAACTTCTCTTCATTACCATATTTGTTAAAGGATCCATTAATTGCAATGGTTACTTCATCATTGGAACAATATCTCATAATCGAACCCAGACCACTAAACATCTCTTTTGCTATTTATGGAATATTGACCAATTGGTTGACATTTTTTAGCCATGCCCTACATATATGCCAAACACACAAAATAACATTGCACCTTGTGACTCTCTAGCCACATTCAATTCGTTTCAACTGTGATTGTTTTAGAATAAATACAAGTTGTATTGTAAAATAATAAGATTGAAGTTGCCTTAAAACATTGATTTTAGCCAATGCATCATCAACCATGAAGGCATTGAATTTCTAGTTAGGATGAACTTGGTGACACCTATGCAAGAGGTGGTCCAACCACCTGTGATGTATTACATGATGCCACCACCCATGTAACTGTCACCCCACTCTATTTCTCATCAAACACCATGAGTGTGTATAACTAATATTGTCACATTCAAAAAATATATGAAGTCAACTTTAGCTCATTAATCATGATCGATCAGTACAAATCAAATTATTGTACTAGATAAATCATTCTTAATATACTCACCCCATATTTATTTGTGTTGAATGTTGAATCCATGGCTATTAAGCTATTATTTGATAGCTTGACCATGGTCTCCAACATCTACTTCATTTGAATTCCAACTATTAAATTGATCTCTCCACCATTGGGTTTTTGATAAAATAAAAAATCATCGTGGTGTTTTTTATACCAAATGTTTGCACTCATTTCATCCTTCTTATGCAACTTATAATATCCTTTCATTAGATGATTATATATGTTAACAATATATTTCCTACACAAAAATAAATCCCTATCTCAAACTGTGGAACCCATGTAAACATATTTTTTAACATGCATTTTACAAACCGAGACAATCGACACTTCCAAGAAAAAATAACTCTCTAAATAGGAAACCATTTCCCTTAATAACTTTGGTTGGTGAAGGGACCTAGGATCACCCAAAGTGTCATTCTTTCCATGACAAGGCCATCCTTGGATATTTCCATGTTTATACATTTTATATGTTATTATTACTATGTCGGGCCATTGAACCATAACTTTTACGATGAAATGGAATTGACAAAACTTATTTTTTGCAAATGAGGATCTTTGTTTCATTTCATTTTCTCCTCTTTTGTCCTTAGGGCCACATGAACAAGCATAACTGCATAATTTTTTTTGAATGGTCAATACCTATGAAAAATGATAAATCACTAGTAATATCAATATCGAAATAATGCATCTCTAAAATACTTACACTTCATATCACAAGGAAGCAGTAGGGCTTGAGCCTATGTGTTTATTTTATACATAGGTGAAAGAAAATGGAGCCTCTAGGCTTATTTTCTCTCATCTAATAAAGTCCAAAATTCTAAGCGAAGGATTTTTTGTAATCTAATCAATCTCGATGTTAAGTTCATGTACATCAAACCAAACTAAATCCTTTCTAGAAAAGATGATGTTCTCTTTAGGGTCTTGCACGGGAAGGGAAATGATATTTTCCAATTTTCCTAGCTTTACCATTTTGCATCATTGTTTACAAACAATGTGGACACACATTAGATTAATGTTAATCCATTCACACTCTCTCCATGATAAGAACAAAGCCCAACAAAACCCAAAACAATATTAAAAAAAAGAAAGCAATACCCTCCCAAGAGGCCTAATAGGGTAACCTATGGCTTCTTGTTTTAACCATGGTTTCCTAAATCCATTTTCTACTTGGACATACTCCCTTCTATGTTTAAATATGAGGAGTCCACCAATCAACTTCCCCCAGTCACATGTATGTACCATAAGATGACTCACATTATCAATCTATGTCCCCAACTTGCCTAGATGTTGGCTTAGTGGGGCCTGACCCAGGTTCGGAAGTGATTTAGCCAAGCAAATCTTGGTACTATTGGCCCTTTCGGCAACAGTCTGTGGAGCACAAACTGAGGTTTCACTTGAAGTATTATGGGAGGGTGCTAGAACCAGGTTTCCACACCTTGGGGATGTCTGATATGAGGTGATTGGTACACTGTCCAACCTCCACACTTACTGCGCTACGTGCACCTGCGAGCACCCTGTGCCCTGTGATGTTGTCTTCGTGCAATTCTAGCCATAGTGCGACTCATGTTATTTACCCAAGTCTTCCTTAATTAGTATTCGTTAGCTGATTACTTAGATTAAATTCACATATAAGCATTCATTAGAGTATTCATGAAGTGCGTGTAGTAAATAAATAGGGTAAAAGTAATGTATAACACCAAAATAAGGATTCAAGAACATATGCATAGAATAAACTTCTCTTTATTAACTTTCAATCCCAAGTACATGCCTGAATCTACCCTACACACTCAGCTATAGGGGTCCGCACACTCAGTGGTGGACTCTACTAGGCCTCTTCGCACTCAGTTGCAAAGCCTCTATCTACTACTATGACCCAGTACACTTCAAATTCCACTCTAACCTCGGACCATGCCTTCACTATTCTATATCTATGCTCTGCTCAGCTATCTTTACACTTAGAGCCTTGCTCTATTTATACAATCCCATGGTTCATGGACCATGGGTAGGCCGACACAACTTTACATTAAATTACAATATTTTAGGGCAGACAACCCTATGACTCATCCTAGACTTCGCGCTCTGCGCCTGTAATTCGCGGAGTCTTACAATAAAATTGACCAAAACTTGGGTTTTGAGCCCCAAAACATACTGCAGGGGATCCAATGCCCAACAGGCCCCTAACACAATCATCGTGAGTCGTCCCAAGTCACTCTGATAGTGCAGCGATCTCGGCACGGAGCCCCTCCAACTGTGTCTGTGCTGTGTGAAGGTCTGCAATGCATTGTTCTACCGTCTGCTGGATTTGCTCTACTCTTTCTGTTGAATGCTCTCTTTTAGGGGAAAATCCTTGTCTTAAGGCATGCATCACCTTCATTTGTGTGAGCTTTCCTTCGATATTGGCAGTGATGCGGAAGGCCTCATCAATCCAAGGCTGGACCCGCGCTTTAAGTACTGCCACTTTCTGTTGCGTGGCATCCACCTATTCCTTCAACACCTTCACCTGTTGTAGCTTCGCCAACCACTGGGTTAGGACAACTGTCTGCACCATTCAACGCACACTGTCATACTGCACTTGAAGCTCCCATGCTTCTGTTTCCTGTAAGGAAGTGAGGACTGCTAAGGATTCTTCCAACATCATAGTACAGTTCTGCACTGCCTATCCTATTTCCTCCAGCCCTTTTTGGATCATGCCAACGAGTAGCTCCCTAACTTCCAGGGCGTGGATGACTGTGCCTTTAATCGCAGTTCGACAATTTGGAGGTTGAGGTCCTGCTATATCCTTTTTTCTTCCTCCTTTGCCTCGCGGAATCCACTAGCCAATCTGTGAATTTGAACTCCAACTGGTAGGTCTGTCGCAATTTATAACTCTGGAGCGCGATGACATGCTTCCTCTATTATCTCCTCTGGTTGTTGATTATGCGCCAGTGCTTCATCGTGTTGTAGACTAAGCTGCTCAATGTTGATTCGTTGTTTTCCAAGCATTTGTACCACGCGTCCTTCCCTAGCGTGGAGTTCTGTTGTCACTCTATCCTGTAGCTGGTATAATATATCCTGCAGAAGGGCAGCCAAGTTTAGGCCATGTCCCTTGATTCGGCCCACCGCAGCTCTGTCCTTCGTGTTGTCTGCTGTCAGTGCTCCTTCTGGCAGTGCGACAGTGTTAGCCATTTTGGCCCGCAACAACTGCTCCATTGCCAATACCTGCAACATTGTAGGCGGCTATCGTTCCCTCCTGTGGGGGATGCACCTGAAGTTGCTACAGCTATGCCCTGAGGGCTCCCAACACATTTTGCTACTCTGTCATCACTTCTTAGAGCGCTTCCCTGGTGACCTCGCGACCTTTGTCGCTAATGTCGTAGAGGTCTCTCAGTGTAATAGGTTCACTTTCTGGTTTGGAAGCCTTGGCCTTTTTCCGTGGGCCTGCTCGTTCCATACCGCGTGGTCGTTTCAGTTGTGGAGATGTTGCGCTTGGGTCCGCGCCTTCTGCTGTGTCCTCTGTTTCCTATCCTGTGGTCAATTCTAGGCCCCCTTCTTCCCATGTCATGGTGGCCCTTGTTGCCTGTGTTGTTACTACTTGTTTGATGCCCTTGGTCTGCTCTACGATGGCCTTTGCTGCCTCATGGAAAGCCCTTACCTCCTCAGCCAACTGCTCGTTGCACTTCTGCTGAGCCAGCAGCTTGGTGGCATCCTTATATTTTTGTATCACTGTCTTATCGTGTGTTTTTAGATCCGGGGTGTGCCACTCAGGTGGCCATGAGTCGAGCGCGAAGATGGCATCATCAATCACGATGAAAGGAAGTTTGGTCCAATTCTGTGCCGGATCTTTGCGCGCCTTAATATACACATTTTACATATCCGCCTTGAAGTTTGCAAAGCTCCGGAGACTATCGTACACTGTGGGGAATAGGCACGACCTTCTGTTAATCCACATCCAGATGCTCGCCTCCATGAGAACCCAGAATATCTTGGTCTCGCGGATCCGTGTGACATCCCTCGTAGCCTAGAGCGACCCATATTTTGTGGCCTCTGGCAAGTCCAATTCAAGAGGAGGGAACTAACTGTCCTCAAGCAGTTCCCCTGACACTAGTATGATGGACAAGAGTAACCACACGTAGTGGAAGGTCTTGCCCTGCTCCTAGACTTCCTTGCAGTTGGTGAGGAATTCTTCATAGAGGAAGGCGACCGAGTTGAATTGGACCCCCTCCACGCATTGTTTGACCAGTGTGACGACTGTCACTGGTACCTCATTGCCGCGACTTTTTCTCAACACCTTCCCGGCCAATAGTTGGGTGGCTACGCACACCCCTTCGTTTGGAATGCTACTAATTACGTAGCCTCTCTTCTTCTTTTCCAACATGTATTTCTTCTTCATGGCCTCTGTGAGCGCCAAATCTCCACTTTTTCCAGCTATTTCCGCAGGGTCCCTTCCCTCATAGGGAAGCCGAGAAATCCTGTGAATAAGCTTCGTTGTGATGGGAATGGGCTCCTCCAGCCACAGGTAGCCATCGTGCACTAGGTAAAGCAGCTGCCTGATGACAAAGATCGTAATTGGTGCACGATGAAAATGCAGAATCCATAGTAGGTGGAGTAGCCCAACCTTCTCCACACCGCACAACCATTTCTGTGGTTCTAGCGTTGTAACAGACCCCTCCTTGCTCTGCTTCATGAGTTTTCTAGTCTCCAAATGTCAGAACTTTTCATTGTCCGCGAGGTCCCAATCTTCAAATTTCATCATGGGCATGTGGCCTAGAACTAAAACTTCAAACAGAATTCCATCTAGAAGGAGCGAGGTTTGGAGTTCACTCTTAGTGGCATCCAAATCCTTGGGTACTTTTGCTTTCCCTTTCTGCAGAGGGACGTACTCGGGCAGTTTTGCTGCAATGCGCACTGGCTAGATGTCTTCTTCCATTTATTCATCTGCCTCTATCTCCTCTATGAAAGCCTGGAGGTCCTCTTCCTCATCATCTATCTCAAGATTAACAATCTTTCCCTTGTCTTCCATAGAAAGTTTATCGAACCGAAGATTTCACAGGGACATGCGGATTGGTGTCGCTGCCTATGGATCCATCTTGGGCCTCGGCATCTAGGGCGATTTTTGAATTTTTGGTGCATCCCCCACCTGCAGCATATGGCTCTTCTCGTCTTCCTCGGCAGTAATTTCGACAAAACCCACACCTCTCCTAGTAGTTGTCATCTCGTTTGAGCTGTCTGTAGTTGTTCGTGACTTTGGAGGCTCAAACACCACTTGGCACTCAACACTGTGGGTTCTCTGTAACAGCTCAACTCTCAAACAAACAAGTGTTGTCTCATGGCCAGCCTTGGTAGTTTTATAGCGTCTTTTAAATTTGAATTTGACCATTCCCCTCATTTCTGAGTCATTAATGCATTCTTGGCTGCAGATTGTCCCAAATCTAGTTCTAACTTCGTGTCTTAATTGCCCACCGCCCGCTCCTCTTTGTCTTAAATTGGACATATTGTCATGAACAATGACACCAACAGCCACTTCCCACCCTACCTGGGCAATAGTGTAGCTCCCTTTGTGCGAGTGTGACCCCTGTGACATGTCTATCCTGCGCGCAACCTCTTTATCATGTAGCTCCCCCACAGACTCTTTTATAGTCCCGTGCTCTCTTTAACCTGCTCAGAGAACTAAGACTATGCTCCCTCCAACTAGTTAGGTGGTCGCACCACCTGTGCAAGACTTCAATTCACCTTCCAGCCTAGTCGATGGGAACTCTTCAATTATCCTTGTGATAGTCAGCACCACGCGCTCTTCCTTATGTGGTGTGCTCCCCTGGTTACTTTGTCTAGTAAGGTGCAATCATAGCCATGGTAGTAGAGTCACAAATGCTCAGTGACAATCTTCTAATGCAGTTGTATGGCTGCTCATATCTTGTCCTGTTATTCTTAGTTTATCGACGCGACATGCTTGCGTGATTTCATTTTCTAGTTTTTTGATCTCCGTGTCCATTAACATGCTTTTCTTCCTCAATTGTAATCGATCTTCTTCAAGTTCTCAAAGTTTAAGGTTCCCTCGCCGAATGGCTTCCTGAATCTGCATATGTTCATCCTCGCATAGCTGCATAATTCCTTTGTCCTGGTCCTCGCGTACTGTCCAAACTGTGGGAGCTATTGCGTGAGGATTCCTTTCCTCCAAAACTATGGTCTCAACTCTGCTCCTCAACTTCGGAATCATCTTCGCACTCAGGTTTTTACACATGGCCCTATAGGCCCATCGAATCGCTGGCACACGCAAGCCCCAATCCATTTGTCTTGCTAGGTGAACAATGTTTAGGACTCCACATGCCTTATTGAATGCTTCCATGTGGAATGTTTGTGGTGTGCATCGCCTTTCCTGCTGCTGTGTCTTGTTCCAATTTTCGATCCTTAGTTTGGGGTGTGCTTGAGTGGGCTGCAAAGCACACATCTGTACCCATCGACACAGGTGGGCATGCAAGTTTCTCAGGCCTTGCTGGCCGACTCTCGTTTGAAGCTGGGGGCTTCCAAACCATAGGCGCATCATCCTTTTACATCCATGCCAGTCCTCAAAGTTTCCTTGATGTGTACCCCACCATCAGGCGGGTGTTGCGCGCATTGCCCATTTCAATGCATCGAACCACTGTTGTTTTGGTACTGCACTTTCAAATTGGCTCAGCAATTCATCCACCACTGTCAATCCATCATATGTAGACAACTCTCTTGCCTTTGTTGTCATGCAACGCAATGATCTGACCATCATGTTGCAATTCAGCATTGTCACTTCATGTAACTAATTATGAATCACTTTACTTCTTCGTCTGAAATTCGAAGTGCAAGAGCTTTCGCGCTCCCACGAGATCCTCCCATCTACAGTCGGATTCACCCAATCTTGCTCTCACGCAGTTATCTTGTAAACAAAATTGAGATCATCGTCGTTATCATCATCGTGCACTCGTTTAGTGTAGCGTGCTCCTTCGGCTGGGTCTAGTGGGACTACTATGCGTAATGACTTTTTCTCGAAGATCATCTTGCGCTTCTTTAGGTTGATGACTCTGTTCATATCGGTGGCCCAGTCTATTCCTAATAGCGCGAGATAGGGATTTCTGTCATCGACAATCTCTATTACCTCAAAATCCGCCTGCGTGCTTGCGCCTTCAATATCAACTATTACCCCTTGCAACCTCCCCATGGGAAAAATCTTCTATTGGTTCACCATTCGTAATTGAATAGGGGACCATTGTAACGTGGGCCTGTCCATGCGTTCCCATGTTTGCTTCGGTAATACATTCACGTCTGAACCCAGATCTGGGATTACCTAATCCATTTCATATTCCCCAATCTGTGCAATCAACCTCATTTCCCTTCCAGTGCGCAATGCATGCTTCCCCAATTTCTAGATGGCGTGCGATTCCCCTAACCCCGTGCACCTGGTGATCAGTTCCTATAGTCCTTTAACTGTCTGGCTGTCGTGCAGCAGTTTCATGCATGTCTTCAAAAAGATAGTGAGCACTGAAGGATCCATACTTGGCTCTGGTTGATCCTTACTACCTGAAGTGGAGGCCTCCGCAAAGCTCTTCTTAGCTTCCATCAATGTCTCCTTTGCGCGTCCTAAGTCAAACTCGGGTTCCTTTGCAGGATCCTTGCAAACCCATGTACTTTCCTTTGGCTTCTTCGCCGTATCTTCTCCCGTGGCCGTACCGCTTTTGAGCATCATGTTTACATTCGAGTCCTCTTTGCATAGCTCAGACCTCATCATTTGTATATTTTGAGTTAGAGGAGGCTAGAATACCCCTTTTTCACACATCTTTGTGATCAACGTAGGATAGTCTATTGTTTCATGATCAAACTGAGCACAATACAAACAAGATATCCTCGTCAGGTGGGTACAATTGTGGGCATAGTGCCCTGGTCCTCCACAATTGTAACAAATTAACTATCTACGACCTCTTCCTAGTTCCATTCCATCTCGTCCTCAACCTCGCCCCTGAAATCCAATGTGCGCCATCCTCGCATCTGGGTCAAGGGCTTGCGTTTCGGTCTACATCCTATAGGCTGGGGTCTGATCCATCATTAGCTCATAACTATGCAAAGTGTGCTCATCGTGGCCTACTGACCTACAAAAATAACAAAACAATTGTTAGGGTGTCTATGTATATTTTTGTAGTAAATGACAATTATTCATCGTGTGTTTCCCTCCTATCTGACAGATCATACACCATAAAGTGGGTGCCGCACTCGTCCCTGCCTATGCCTCCGGTCTCAATGGCATTGGCCCTCCTCCTGCCAAGTAGTTCGGGAACACTTGACAGTGATCCTTGTCATGGCCCTAGCCTTTGCATTTTATGCACCATACTTCCTCGCACGCCTCTGGCCGCGGTGCCCTATCCTACTTCAAGCTTTGTATTTCCAAACACGACTGTAATTGCGCATCAACTTGTTGAACTCCCAACCCAGGTTCTTGTATCGGGGTCTCATGTAATCTCATTGCCATTTCCAATGCTTCAGCCTGAGTGGAAAGTTTCTGTTGTGAGAACACCGTCCTCAAATGCGGTGCCAAAGATGCTACAAACCATGTGCAATTCTATCCATCTATCAACGTCATATTGGCTTCGCAGATCATACTCTTCAGCCATTGATCCAGATCCCAAGGAGTCTCGCCCGGGAGCATCGCGATCTCTTTAAACCCAATGATTGATTGTGTTTCTGACTTTGGTCTGCTAAATTCCTTGTTCGGCACATTTTGAACCTCTGCTATCCCTACGTTTGGGTGGTCATTAGAATGCTTGATATACCATGTTATTGCGCGATCCTACAATGCGCTCACTAATGTAGCCTTCTTAATATTGTCATTTGTGACACCTTGTGCTTCCCATACTGCTCTTACAATGAACCAAAATTGGTCTGAATCCTCATTCCCTACCCCTCTGAGTACTGGTAATTTGATCACGCTCGCCATACTATACTGTGGAGGCAGTGGAGGTGGAGTAGGTGGAGATGGAGGTGAGGGAGGTGAGGTGGGTTGTGGTGTGGGTGGAGGTGGTAACCACAGAATTTGCTGCCTTATCAAACTATCTACACTTCTCAGAGAAACCTTCGCATGCTCGTCCTCGCTCTCCTGCGAGGGTGAAATTAAGGGACGGTTTTCTACTTCTTCACTACTTCTGCTTCTGTATACCTTTCCACTCTGCGTAGTCCCAAACATTAATTTATTCATAGAACCTGCTTTTCACATAAAAACATCTTTATCTAGTTGTTCAAAGATTTAATATACTTACCTCACGGTCCCTTGAGAAAACATCATTCTGCCTCACCGTAGCTCATAGTCGTGTCTATTGCAAATTTAGTGATAAATACTCCTATTATCCGGTCAAGCCAATGGTCCACAACTCGCGCGATCTTATCTTCTAATGTTTCTACTATGCGCACTATTTCCAGAATCCATACTATTGGTTTGTCGAGTCTACACCTTCCCTGGTCATCGGCTAGCTTTGCAATCCACTCATATAGCTCAGAAGGAAAGGATGCAAAGAAAATCTCATGGATTTCTGTATACACGTAGCGCTCCAACCACTTTTTCTCAGATACTTGCGGAGTTATGTTTTCATGTGTCACGCACTTGTGAATCTTCTTGTCTAACCACTCTTCAATTTCCTTATTTGCTGGGTTCTAGTGGAACGACATCAGACATCCCTTATGCAGATCCCGGTCTTGGTAATGGAACCATTTGTTGGCTTAGTAGGGCCTGACATAGGTTCGGAAGTGATTTAGCCAAGCAAATCTCGGTATTACTGGCCCTTTCGGCAACAATCCGCGGAGCGTGGATTGAGGTCTCACCCGAAGTAGTATGGGAGGGTGCTAGAACCAGGTTTCCACACCCTGGGGATGTTTGATATGAGGTGATTGGAATGTTGTCCAATCTCCACGCTTACTGCACTACGCGCACTTGCGGGCACCCTGCACCCTATGATACTATCTTCACGCATTTTTAGCCGCAGCGCAATCCGTGTTATTTACCCAAGTCTTCCTTAATTAGTCTTCGTTAGCTGATTACTTAGATTTAATTCACATATAAGCATTCATAAGAGTATTCATCAAGTGCATGCAGTAAATAAATAGAGTAAAAGTAATATATAACACCAAAATAAGGATTCAAGAATAGATGCACATAATAAACTTCTCTTTATTAACTTTCAATCCCAAGTACAAACTTGATTCTGCCCTGTGCACTCAGCTACAGGGGTCCGCAAACTTAGTTGGGGACTCTACTAGGCCTCTACGCACTCAATTGCAGAGTCTCTACCTACTACTATGACCCAGAACACTTCAGATTCCACTCTAACCTCGGACCATGTCTTCACTATTCTATATCTATGCTTTGTTAAGATATCTTTACACTTAGATCCTCGCTCTATTTATACAATCCCATGGTCTGCGGACCATGGGTAGGCCGACACAAATTTACATTAAATTAAAATATTTTAAGGTGGACAACCCTATGACTCATCCTAGACTTCGTGCTCTGTGCCCGCAATTCGCGGAGTCTTAGAATACAATTGAAAAAAACTTGGGCTTTGAGCCCCAAAACATACTGCGGGGGATCCCATGCCCAACACTAGATCAATTTATCTTACATGACTATTAATGATCATAAGGGTGTCAAATCACATATATCTTCTATTCACATTCAAAAAGGCTAAATGTTACAATATATTTTACAAACATTTTCCTTTTATATGATTGTATTAATAGAGACTCCCAAAAATGTTGATACACAATGACTACATGGATACATTACCCGATTTGTTATTCTCTCCTCTGTTTTTATTGTTATTTTCCCCCTTTTGAAACTCACTAGAAGTCACTGAATGTCAACAAAAACACATCATCGAGTTACCACAACCATGATCCAACAAGTTGTTACAATGGCGACCTACCAAGTTTTTACAACAATGATCCAGCACGTTCCCGCAACAATTACCTAGCCAGTTCCCACTATGATGAGCCAACGAGTTACCGCAATGGTCAACCAATGATTTTTTGCAACGGTTAACCAACGAGTTGTTGCAACAGTGAACCAATGGATTTTGTGCATTCAATTTTGGTGCTATCGTAACCTTGGATGGGCAACAACTAGATGTGTTCTTCACTTTGGAGCACTAAGTCAAGTTTTTCAAAATAATAGAGAACTTCCTAGAAGAACGAAAAATAATGAATCCTATTATATTTGGGCTAACATCAACAAAAAATTATGGTGCAAATGACATTATTGTTTACACCAATTATGAATTCGTATGCAATCAAATGATTGACATTTATCAAGTTCTAAGCCAGAATCTTAAATCTCTTGATAGAGAAGCAAATAAGAATAGATAACATTAGATAATGGTAGATTCCAATGATTCAATACATTGGATCCTAACAATAGTGGAACTTTGCCATCGTTACAACATCTTTGGAATGTTTGAAACCCTGCTAGCATTTCATCCAACCTTGCTAAAGTAAATTATCTATGTTTGCAACTTTAAGTTTGATATTGAAAAAATGCGGTGTCTATACACAAATTAAAGATGGTCTTCTTGTATCTGCAAGCTTGATATAAAGATGGAACTTCTTGTATATTAGCTATTGAGATAGAGAAATTTCCTCTAGATAATTAGGTATTGAACATGTTTTTTCAATTGATATTTTTATATTCCATTTTAAAATAACGAATTACTGAATTCATTCTTATTTTCATGGATTGAGTGTTCAAAACACAATAGGAGTCATAAAAAAAATCATTTTGTTAAAACTTTATTAGGATACTCTATTAGTGAATTCCCAATGCTTGAAAACTAAATATTTTGGAAGGATCTCCTCTTTCTACTACGGAATTGGTCATCATTTGAAGGCATAAATGGTTGGGAAAGGTCAAGTTTCAAGGTTGAATAGAACAAACCTTTGTTGTTATAGCAATCTCTCCAAAATTATCCATTTTTTATGTGTCATCTCCAAGAAAGACCTGATAAGAACATTGTGCTCCGATAAGTTTATAAAGTTTTTCCAGTAAGGCTAAAATATGTCCATTTATTTTATTATGTTGTTTTTATGAACAATAGCATAGAATTAATATCATTCTATGTCCAACAGTACTCAGGAGGACTTATTTATTTTCACGGAATGAACTACCATATGTTCCATGTTATAATACTAGAGTTGAAGATATTTATTTATTTCCATGAACCATATGAATTCTTGTACTAGAAGGGTTCTTATAGGCCTTGGAATCTATATTGTCATATGGAATAAATTAAAGAAACTCCAAAAATAATCTGAAAGGTCCCATGCAGATATTTTTTATGTGATGGGGCAGAATTGTGTTTGCATACCTCGTAGCCTAATATTCAAATGTGACTAGGTCATTGGAACACAAAAAAAAGGGATAAGAAACAATTTCTTAAACTAACAAGCAATCAAAAATTCACCAACAATTCCATCGAAAAAAATAATTATTTTACTCTAGTGTGTCAACCTCTGCTTATCTAGTTTCATACATGTCAGATTGCAATTTGCTTTGAAATTCGACTCTGGTAGGGTTGCAAGGGTGTTGAGCAAGTTAGACGTCAAAACATAGGATGAGAAATGAGAAATGGCTCCAAATGCAGGAAGTTGCATCTATAAGGTTTAATTCAGGTGGAAGGTGGTAGGAAAATGTTGTCATGTACTTTCCATGAGGCAAATGAAGCCATCAAAGGAGATGGAGACCATTTCAGAGACAAAGACAAAGACGATGAATGTTTTAGAGACAAAGACAGAGGTGGACATGGTTCATGGTGATTCGACAGATGATAGCCAAAGGACAAACATCGATGAGAGGAGAGCACCAACAATGAAGTTGAAATCATCGAAATGTTATAATACACCAAAGTTGGTCACAAAGTTGTATACCAAGGCCACAATTTCACCCAGACAATGATTTTTTGTCAGAATTTTGGGAATTGTTTTTTCAAAAAAATAAATCCTAGGAGTGTTCGAATCCATTTTTTGACGGGGAAAAATGGATTCAGTATGATCGGGAATCCCAAGGGCACCCAAAAGCTTAAATCTTAATAGATGTAACCAAGATTTCCAAAAAATTATGTTATATTTTTTCAAAATCTTGCCAAAATTTAGAGTGTTTTCCAGGTGAAATTGTGGCCTTGATAGACTACAAAATAATTCATTGCTAATCCATTTCCCTTTTCTCATTAAATGCATGCTTAATTTGACATGCCATTTTCATTCATGGTCAACCAATGGTCTTCATTCCTCGAGAAACGATAGAGAATGCATGGGCGTCGGTGTGAGTCACAAAAGATTGACCAAGCAATGTTGATATTTGCAAAAAAAGAACGAAAATCTTATTATCATAAATCGTAATTATTCAAAAGATATGGGCAATAAAGGTGAACTCAACTAAATCTAAATGCCAATTTAAAATCCAGTAGTATTTAAGTGCAACATTTTGGAAAGATTTCTAAATTATTTTCACTTCTAATTTGTCTATAATCTTGTAGGGATTCAATGAAATCACAAGTTTTACATGTGAACTCTTCACAATCGAAGTGCCCTACGAGTTTTTAAGGGTGATGAATCCATATATGCAGTCAAAATACCAGTTTAAACAACAAAAATCAAGATTTAACCACAAATGTTTCACTAGATTCTGACTAGAAATCTAGCAAAATCTCCAAAAGGTCACACTTAAAAACAACTCCATTTAAAATTGGCAAAACATGCTTAAAACTATATTCCACTTGGAAAATTTATCAAATTATGGTATAATTTTTTTTTTTTTTTTTTAAGTTTAATGAAACAAAACAATTACACTATAAAGCGTTCCCCTTTGAGAAGAAATTCCCCGGTTCCACTATGTGCCCCTTTGCACCATCAGATCCATTATTAGACGATTGAGAGTTCCTCCACTATTATATTAATCCTTACTAGTAATATCATCCCTAGATCTATTCCCATTAGATAAGCTAAC
The DNA here is from genome assembly GCA_000404065.3 of Pinus taeda. Taxonomy (NCBI): domain Eukaryota; kingdom Viridiplantae; phylum Streptophyta; class Pinopsida; order Pinales; family Pinaceae; genus Pinus; species Pinus taeda. The sequence goes on from APFE030231305.1 coordinate 173,547, forward strand.
CATTAATGATAAGAATAATACTTTATTATAACTACAATAATATAATAATAACTACTATTTATATCCATACTATTACTAATTATACAATCTATCTTAAACAATAATTAATTTCTTTACTGTTGAATTTATATTAATCAGTTATACAAGCCTTTAAGAAGAAGATTAATACTATTAATCTATCATTATTAGTTTAGATTAAAACCTTTCATTCACTAATAGTTATTACACAAATTAGGGTAAATATTCCCTAAATGAAATAGTGTTAACCAGAATCCTTTTTACTTAAAATAACTCTTGGTAAATATTAAAATAATATTTTTTTAACATAACAATAATATTATTATAGTTAAACAATTTAATTGGTTAAATCTAGCCATTTCTTGGTCGATTATAGTTGTTTGTTCAGTCTAACCCAATATAGCCGTTTTTTAGTCAAACTTAGCCATTGGACTATCTGCTCTCCCTATTTAATTTGCAGCCACTATCTGATTCTTCAGCTTGTCATGACAATAAACTACATTTGTTGGTTCGAAACTAGTCGACAAATGTATTATCGTGTGATTTATGCCGAAAAACGTTTTCTCATAAAGTTCTTCCACTATTAGATCCCATTGTTTTAACTATAAACAGATATTGATGTGTGCAACTTTTCAACTTGTTGATCTTTATAATAAGTCATTAAGTCCCTTTCCTTGCCCTCTAAATAGGCAGGCTGCTCCTGCTCCTGCAATTTTCATTTGTATTTTCAAGAGTCAAGAGGGTCAGGAGGGTTCATGTGCACTCGAGGATTTGAATTCAATCTGTTGCAATCCACTTGTGAGATTTGAGCATTACGCAAAATTTGGTTACAGAGTCTAAATCTCTACAAACATGAGATCCTCTAGTGTCATTGTGGGAAGGAAAGTCTACAAAGTCCATGTCCAAATCACAGAAGGCCAACTTGAAATTCCCAGTAGGAAGAATCATCAGATTCCTCAAGGCTGGAAAGTATGCATAGCGTGTGGGGGTCAGTACGCCTCACCATTGTTATTAAATATCTGGTTGTTGAGGTACTTTGAGTTCCTACACTCATGATGGCACCTAAAGGGTTTATGCCGATTAAATTTTGTTTTATGAGATATTTTTAGGATTCACTCGTGCATTTATGATTTAGGGATTTTATATTCTTGTGCCCACGCTTTTCTGTTTAAATTTTCCCCCCCTGATTCTACCAACTTTCAATTCGCAAGGGTTTCGATGCCGTTCTCTTTGCAAGCAGGATGTTTTGTTTATTTTTAGCACTGAATTTATGAGGTGTCCTTTGCTCAAAAAATTATTGGCATATCAATATGATATATTTGGCTTCCACTGAACCGGATTTTATAATTCACTGTGCAACCCACATGCACCATAACAACAAATAATGAGTACAGTGCATCATCTGCATCTTGATCTCGACCACGACTGTTAATAGGAAATCTGAACTCCATGGGCAAAGACACATGATAACACAACTTATTGAATCCCTCAATTTCACCATCACATTAATGGATCTTCTCTGCTGTGACACTCGCACAACACAAATAACGACTCTCTTTTGTGAAAGTACCTCCGAATATCTCACGAATACAATGTATCGCACCCTCGGCTTCCTCATCCTGGTGAGAAAAACTCTGCATGTTATTTCAGATTGTGATATCTTGGTCGATATTATTCGAAGGAAATATGAGAAACTCATGTGCATCCCGTTGGGCTTCACTGCAACTGAAAATTTCATTCACTTCCCTTACTAACTCTACAAATAGTGTGCGAGAAATGTGGGGCGTCTTTCTGGAATTCATGCGATGGAATAGATCAGCCAGACACGTTAGTAGATTATTCTTCTCATCATAGCTTCCTCCATTACAATAATATTGGAGTGACTTATTTATGAGACGAGCACATAAATAAATAGAAAACTTGAACAACGTTTTTACAGTAATAGGTATTCCCCAAGTTATGGAGACGAACGTAGCCTTTTTCTTCGTTTTTTGAAAAAAAACCTGAAATCATATAAGGGGCAAACTTCAAAGCTTTCAATCCCAAATTAAGTAGATTCATCAAAACATTTACAAGAATCGTCGTAACTTTTTTTTGGTTAATGAGCAGCAAAATATGGAAGCAGCGCTGCTCCTCAACTATGATATCTCTTTGATCAATTTGTTCATGAACTTCCCATGGTTGAATTTGATGACTTTGTAATATAAAATGATAAAGAATGGAAATATTGGATTTTAGAAGATATTTTTAATGATAAAATGTGAAGTATGTTTTTTTATTTTAATGATAACTTTATATTATCTATCACTAATAGTAACTCAATAAGAACTTTTAAAGACTCAATAAGAATTTTTAAAGGAAAACTAGAAGTAAAATTTTTTATTTGATTGTGTGAATAATCAATGCCTTCAACTATGTAAGCCATGTATTTTGATGGGGTAATACAAAATATTAAAATAGTTTGTTGTTAGTGTAAGTGCAATTCAAAATGTTTCTTTACAATCTCTTTGTTGAATGGATAGCAAAAATAGATATTGAACACATTATCAACTACACTACACTAGTTTCCCATTAAAGTTGCATATTTTACACCAAAAGTTATGAATAATTGGGCGCTGGTGTCTAGCTCATTTTCATCTAATAGATGATGCATAAAATTTGTACGGTCTAGCTCATTTTCATCTAATAGATGATGCATAAAATTTGTACGGTTGTGATCCAAATTTAGATTTGGAAAGATAGTGATCATGTTGTTCATGAATTAATTTTATTTTATTTAGCTTATCAATTGTCATTTACTAAGTGTATTTCTTCAAAATCTAATAAATATTTCTTATTGGAACTTGAAAGAACATCTTTGAAGATTAAGGGGCAATCTATGTTGGAAAGGTTATAGAATTTAAGTTGCATATTTTACACCAGAAGTTATGAATAATTGGGAGTTGATGTTGGCTCATTTTCATCTAATAGGTGATGATGTCTGAAATTTGTAAGGTTGTGATGCAAATTTAGATTTGAAAAGATAGCCAGCATGTTGTTCATAAATTAATATTATTTTATTTAGCTTATTTGTTATCATCAACTACTTCTATTTCTTCAAAATCTAACAAATATTTACTATTGGAACTTGAAAGAGCATCTTTGAAGATTAAGAGGCAACCAATTTTGAAAAGGTTATAAAATCTAAGTTGCATATTTTACACCAAAAGTTATGACTAATTGGGAGCTGATATTTGGCTCATTTCCATCTAATAGGTGATGATGTTTGAAATTTGTAAGATTGTGATGCAAATTTAGTTTTGGAAAGATAACCATAATGTTGTTCAAGAATTAATATTATTTTATTTAGCTTATCCGTAGTGATGTAGTACTATTTCTTCATAGTCTAACAAATATTTGCTATTAGAACTTGAAAGAGCATCTTTGAACATTTAGAGGCAATCTATGTTAGAAAGGTTATAAAATCTATAAATTTGGCATAATGTAAGTGATTTCTTTTTATCTTCTAGTTTTGAATAACATTTTGTTTACTAATTTGTATCTTCAATAATCTTTTATACGTCAAGATTCCTCTTGAATTTATGCCTTGCGAAGTTTCTTTTACAATATGCAATTGCTAATTAAATAAATTACAAAATTAGTATACTTCGAAAAAAAAATCTTAAGCAAAAATTTCAAAAATAATTTATCACGAAAATAATTAAATAAAATATTCTCAAAAATGATCCCATCTTAATAAAAAATCACAAGCCAAAAATTAGATATTTCATTATTGTTATTTGCCTCTATAATTATTGCTATTTATACCTGATCATGTCTAGTAAAGAAAACTAACATTACCCGTTTTGGAAGGCAGGGTCACATATTTTGTGTTGCATATTTATCCTTTTTCATGATTTCATACCATTATCATTTCTTCAATCACTTTTAACAACAATTCACTCTTCCTGTCTTCTTAATTCAACCCTCCTCCTATGATTGACCACAGTTAAATAACGAACTTGCTTCGAATAAAGGTGTTTACCAATACTCGATAATTGGTAATAAATCAGTGGATGCAGTAAACGTGAAGAAGAGCGCACTAAATTCTCACTTTATGGCATTCAGGAATTGTGTCCTTCCATTTGGAAATAACTATTTTATGAAGAAAAATAATGAGCGTTAAATATGTTTCAGATTTGTATTTATTTAGGTTGTTCAAGTTGTATAATTGGATGTGACATGACACTTCACCTTTCTTTACCGATTCAATCTCAAACACGCTGATTTCAGTGTATTCCAGAATATCATTTTTATATTTTTATTTATCGGTATTCCTAAAATCTATTTATCATTAATGACAATTAATTAATTTTTTAAAACATTAATTTAATAAATATATTTAAAATTTATTCCCCATACACATATATACTTGCTTGACTAAGAGCTTTTGTTTCGCTAAGAGCTCGTCTTCCTCGGACGGACGTAAAGAAACAAGTTAACGGCCCAAGACCCAGGCATCTGGCAAGAGTGAAAGCCTGCGCCCTTAATTAATGAATCCTTTATGCAATTTGCAATTTCTCCATTAATGTTTGACTAACTTGTAATTAATAGATCTTCCATGTAATCTTCACTGAAGACAAACTGATCTTCTTTTCAAAGGTTGTGATATGACCTATATCATTACATTTCTAAACAATAATAATAAAACTATAAATAAATAAATAAAAATATAACAAAAATCATCGTTACATTTCCAAACAATAATGACAAAAATATGTAAATAAAAATACATCTAATATATACACTATTAAATGATTAACAAAAAAAATTAAAACATAAAAACTTGTTTTCACATCTTAGTGATTTATTTTGCCTAAGTTAAACATCAATTCAAATAACAGGAAGAGAAATGAAATGATATGAATTTTAAATCCAAGACTAAAAAAACTTATGGGATTACCAATCTCCTATTTTTTTCTTTGAATTCAATCTTCTTTGTTCAAATTTTGTTTGACCAATCATTCATTTGTTTTTATTAGAATTGATATTAATGAATTATATATATATATTTGGAGGTTGTTTGTATGAAATTAACAAGTTTTTTAATGGAAAAGTTGTAGCTAGAGGAGAGGAGAGGAGGATCTTCACATACGCATTTAAGAGCTTTCTAGTTTGTAAGTAAGTTCAACAAATATATTCCTTCTTATTCATTTTACAAATTTCTTAAGACCACGGACACCTAGGAATAACAAATACCTCACCACAAGACTTTGCCTCACAAAAATCTTGTTTTAATCAATTTTAATTACTTGATATATATATATATATATGATAATTAGGTATGTAGATTAGTAACGGGAGTCTTCTTTTTTTCTTACTTGTTTGTTGGTTAATTATAAACCATAGATGCAGTGTAAGAAGTTTCTGTCATGGGTGGAATTTTTGGATATTCAAATAGGTGTTATATTTGAATGGTCAAAAATAGCCTACAATCTCGTGAAGGAATTCTTTTGTCGTTGTGGTTAATGGAATTACACTAATTGATGGTGATTGATTGAACTACATATAGTAAGGTTCAATGATTCTTGTCTTTGAATTAATGAATCCTTTATGCAATTTGCAATTTCTCCATTAATGTTTGACTAACTTGTAATTAATAGATCTTCCATGTAATCTTCACTGAAGACAAACTGATCTTCTTTTCAAAGGTTGTGATATGACCTATATCATTACATTTCTAAACAATAATAATAAAACTATAAATAAATAAATAAAAATATAACAAAAATCATCGTTACATTTCCAAACAATAATGACAAAAATATGTAAATAAAAATACATCTAATATATACACTATTAAAATGATTAACAAAAAAAATATAAAACATAACAAACTTGTTTTCACATCTTAGTGTCATTTGAATTTGGATGGCCTAAGGATTAAAACACTCAAATTCAAAGTAAACATGGAAGAGAAATGAAATGATATGATATTTTAACATCCATGAGACTAAAAAAACTCTATGGGATTACCAATCTCCCTATTTTTTGTCTTTCGCAATTCAATCCTTCTCTTGTTCAAATTGATGATGAGTTTGGACCAATCTTCTAATAATTCCCTCATTGAAAAGACAATGCCAAGGAATCGATGCTAACATATTCCCATAACTGTCCTCGATGTCTCTGAAAGCATCACATTCCAAGATGAAATGTTTTTCTGATTCCACTGCCCTAGATGTGCAAAAGGTACACACTCATTCTTCCAAAGCTTCTTTAGGTCTTTTGCACCATCTTATTTCAGATCGAAGTTGATGCGAGTTAGTTCTTAATTGAGCAATAACAACATTTTCCCTCCACTAAATGCTATCTCCAATGTACTCTTTTTGATAGAGATCACAAGTGGGGTTGAATTCCTCAACATAATACTTCTTTTTACCCAAATCTTTTTGTCGTACAGGTTCACAAAACTTCACCATAACAAAAGTATTTAATACCTCCTTGCTATTTATGGGATAGACACTGAGCTAGATATTCCATTTTTTCATCCATGTTTAGTTTTGTCTCATCCATGTTTTATTTCTTTCACTCGTGCCTTCATTGAAGATAACATTAGGCCATCTACCTACAGCCATTTTCTCAATTCTTAATATATATCTTATGATATGTACCATAGCAATTGCTTTTATATGAGTTTCTCTTGTTTCACTCAACAATATCTCATAAGGAACCAAACTTTTTATTTTGAACTTGTTTATGATCATGCATTTTTAAATTTTCTCAATTTGTTTCCATTTTGAGATGGGGGTGTATCTATCTCACTATTCACATGCATATAACATCACTGGACAGACCAAGAGTCCAAAAAGAACTTTAATTGTTTTTTATTCCCATAACTTTTCCTCTCTGCATTTGTTTTGAATAGCATATAATGCTTTCCACCCTCCTAAAATTCTCTTATTTTTGTAGTCCTCCCAATTAATCTTGTTGTTGAAATCAACCCCAAGGTACCTGTATTCATTTACTTCTTCAAGAATGTTTCCTACAAAGAAGAATGTTGTTGGCATTATGATACAAGTGTTGTCCTTGATGGCAACTCACTCACAGGTTAATTCAGTTTTGGTAAAAGGAAACTCACAGTACAACAGGTATATTCAGAGGTTACAAGGCAATGGTACAGAAGAACAAGAAGATGGAACTAAGGTCTACTGATCAGAATAAAGAAGGTAAAGGAAAAATTTGATACACGCTGGTCCACTTAGTCAAAACAGTGTATACACGTTGTTCCACATAACAAAAAGAGCATATACGTATACACGCACTCCCACAAAAAGAAAAGCATGTACATGATTGGAAAACCTAGGTATTTGGTTTGTGGTATTGACCCTTGGAATTTGGTCCGAGGTATTTGTTCCTTGGTATTGACCCTAGGTATTTGGTCCAAGGTATTAGTCCTAAGTGGTTTTGGTCCAAGGTATTGACAAAGGGCCTAAAGCTATATAAGGAGGAGAAGATTATAAGGCAAAGTGTGCAAGTGTATGGGTTTCTAAGGAATACTTCTATCTGAAGTATATTTTATGTTGCAGGGGCTATGTTTGTGATTTGATCAAAAACACTTTGTGCACCTTGAATTCAATGTTGGATCAGGATCATGAGACCTGAAGTGACTTATTATTGGATGATCTGATATTGGTTGGGCTAGATCCGACTGTGTACACCTGTTTTATTCTTTAAATGTCTTGATCTGGTTTTGTCTGAAGTTCAGAAGTGTTGCAAAGTTATGAGTTGATAGTTGCAGATATGTATGTTGGTTCATCTCTTTAAAAGTGCATGTACACACAGGTTATACCCTTCAAAATAGCATGTACAAAAGAAAATTTTCTTTTTCAGATCTAACTGATCTATCTAATCAAATTCTATTGTTTTATTGTTGTTTATCAATGAAGTCTTCTTAGATCTGAATGTAAAATTGAATCCATAAGGAGGCTGGTATTTGATTGATTGATTGTATAAGTGAGAAGAAGTGATCTCTGTCGTTGCCTGTGTAAAGCTCTGTAAGTTGACAGTAGATATTCAGTATATTGCTGGTTGGTACAGACATGATTCAAAAGTTTATGTTTGCAATAGTTTTGAAGTTATACGTAGGTTTTATTAATGGAAATAGCGTATACATGTAGTTTGGGTTTAGCCAAGTAGCGTATAAACTATGATGCATGGTTTTTGAGAATACCCTTGGTTTTGAATGATGATGCAGGGTTTTGGGTTTAGCACAGTGTTCTGGTGTCAGTGATCTGATTGTTCAGATTAACTGCATGTTGGTTGATGTAGTTTAAGTTTAAAATTTTTTGATGGGTCCAACATGAAAATTGGATGAAACATGGCCTTCAGATTGTGGTGTTGTGATCCAGGATTATCCAGTTTGAAAATTCATGAAACGTGGTCCTGGAAGAAGAAAGAAGGTCATAACCTTTTGTAGGTCGACACCTACGTACTAGTAAACAAATTGGCTTGTACAAGAGCTAGGGGGTTGCATCTCCCTTGCAGTAGAAGCTGGAAAACGAGAGAAGGTTGTAGCCTTCTGCAGGTGGGTGCCTGCGTACTGGTATGAGTCTGTACCATTACAAGATTGTAAATATTTTCTTATTATTAAAAGAAGACAGAGATGACAACTGCAGGTGGTTTTCACCCACATTGGGTTTCCACCTTAAATCTTGTTTTTCATGTGTGTTGCTTATGTGTGATGCTTTTTTCTGCTTTTACCGCACTGTCTAATAAGTTACTGATATACTAGTTTAAGATCAACACATGATAAATTGTCTAAATAAAAAGTTCTTTGGATATGCGTTGGTTTCTCTAATCACAGTTGCGTGTACACGCTAGTTCACTTCAGTGAAGTGGCGTATATAAATCTGTTTGAGAGATGAAATTATTGATATGATAATACTGATTCACCCCCCTCTCAGTATTATTTCCAACAATTGGTATCAGAGCAGGTCCTTCAGAAGAAGCTTGATCGCTTGAAGGAAGATCCATCAAGATGAATAATCACGAAAGCATGGGATCCACTAGATCACAAATCTTTGATTGGAGCAACTTTGTTTATTGGAAAATAAGAACCACAACCTATCTACAATCCCTTCGAACAGATGTCTGGGAAATTATGGAAGGAGGATATAAATTTCCAACAACAATTCCTATAGAAATGGCAGGTAAAAAGCAATATGAAACCAACGCCAAAGTTGTCAATACTTTATTGGGAATTTTGTCACAATTAGAGTTTGTCAGAGTCATGCAACTCAAATCAGTGAAAGAGATATGGGACAAAATCGTTCAGAGCTATGAAGGAGATTCTCAGGTAAAATGTGCTAAGCTTCAAACTCTCAGAATTCAGTATGAAACTCTTAAGATGCATAATGATGAGAGCATAGCTATGTACTTCTTATGTATAGATGAGGTTGTTGATTGTATGAAGAATCTGGGTGAAGAAATAAAGGAAGTTACCTCATTTGAGAAAATTTTGAGATCCTTGTCTGCTAAATTTGAATCAAAAGTGTCCACCATAGAAGAAAAACAGGATCTGCAGAATATCACAATGACACAACTTCACAGAATCCTAACTACTTTTGAGATGAGAAAAGGAGGTCCATCAAATATGAGAGAAGCCGAATTTAAAGCTTCAACAAAAGGAAAAGAATAGGAAGAACACAATGAGTCAGGACACATTTTAGAAGAAGAAGAAGATGAGGTAAATTTTGTCAAGAAGCTTCAACGGGGTTCTGGAAGGTTTAGAGGTAAGCTACCTTTCAAATTCTTTGCTTGTGGTAGAGTCGGTCATTATGCTGCTAGATGTCCTCATAAAGATAAATATGAAAAAGGAAAGGAATATGCAAAAGGGAATAGGAAAGAAGTTGTGAATAGAAGGAGTTACTATACTCATGAAGATAGCGATGGTTTATCTAATAGTGATGAAGATGAAACTGATCAAGATTACAGACTTCTCATGGCTTATGATAGCGATGACTTTTGGGATAGTTTAGAAGAGGATAGTGATGGTTTATCTAATAGTGATGATTATAGACTTCTCATGGCTTATGAGAATGATGATTTTTGGGATGCTTTAGAAGAGGAAAACTTTCATGAAGAAATCTCTAAACTCAAAATCTATTTAGAAGAAAAGAATATGATCATAGATACCTTCACATACCAACTTGCTGAAAAATAAAAACACAATGAAAAACTAGAATGTGAAATTTTGGGTCTAAGAAAAGATCTTGAGCAAAAAAAAATCTCTCAATCTTAGATTTGCTAAAGGATCAGAAACTTTAAATGAAATTATCAAAGTTCAGTGTTCTCCTTTGATAAAGACAGGTCTTGGATATACGGAAGAAGCATCTCAATCATAGAAGCCGTCAACCTCCACCAAAAGCTATCTTGATGCAGCAAATACCAGTGAACAGTATGAAAATCGTCAGCAAAGGCATAAAGCTGATCACCATGTAAATCATACTCAATTTTCTCCAAGGATGAATATCAATAGAAGCCACAACCAACCTCAGGCAAATCGTACTCAATTTTCTTCAAAGAAGAATATCAATAGAAATTGTGATCAATAGGTAAATAGATTTGATAGTCGTAGAAACTTCTTTAATGGGCAATTTTTTTCATGTCATAATTTTGGGCACAAAGCTTCTCAATGTGTTGCTTACAAAACCATCATGACTAGAGAAGCACGAAATTAAAGGAATGTAAGAGGGATCAAGAGAAATTCCCATAATAACTTTTCTCCTCTTAAAAATGAAATAGAATGCTCAATTTGTAACAACTTTGGTCATGATGAATTTGAATGCAGGAGAAAATTTCAGCAAACACCTCAAAAGGAGCAAACACAATTAAATCCCAAGATATGGAGAAGGAAAGAATCTCAAACAGAAAGATGTGGTATAGCCTTGTATGCAGAAAGACAAGAAAATCAATGGTACATCGACAGTGGATGCTCCAAACATATGACAGGTGACAAAAAGAAACTTCACTCATATAATGCCTTAGAAAAGGAAAATAATGTCTCATTTGGAAATGACACTCCAGCTGTCATAAAAGGTAAAGGTTTTGTTTTCTTGAAAGAAAAGGTTAAATCTGGAAATGTTATGTATGTAGATGGTTTAAAGCATAACCTGTTGAGTGTCAGTCAAATGTGTGATCAAGGAAATGAAGTGGTGTTTCGATCAAACATATGTGTTGTTCATGAGCTTGATACAGGAGAGACCGTGATCAAAGGTACAAGAACTCAAAACAACTTATACATACTCATAGGAGGACAACAACAATGCTATCTAAGCAAAAATCATGAAAACTGGCTGTGGCATAGAAGATTGGGACATCTAAGATTTTCTCAAATAATAAAAGCATGCAAACTCAAGGTTGTTCATGATCTTCCAGATATTAGCATCCCAGAAAATACAATATGAAAACCAAATCAAATCAGTAAGCAAACCAGAGTTCAATTCATGGAAAAATAAGGGTCAGCTAGTAAGCCTCTTGAACTTATCCATACTGATTTATGTGGGCCAATAAGGAAAAAATCACCTCGTGAAGAAGAATACTTTATTTTGTTCATTGATTATATTTCTAGAATGTGTTGGATAAGTCTTCTAAAGCATAAAGATGAAGCATTTGAAAAGTTCCAAGCCTTAAAAGCTTTGGTTGAAAATGAATCAGATCGAAAAATCAAATGCCTCAGATCTGATCGAGGGGAATTTATATTGGATGAATTCTTTGACTTTTGTGAGCAAAATGGAATAAAAAGGCAATTCTCCACCGTAAGAACTCCTCAACAAAAAAGGTGTGGTAGAAAGAATGAACAAAACAGTTCAACAAATGGCTCAAGCTATGCTAGATGAATTTGGAACTCCTACAACCTTCTGGGGTGAAGCTGCATTTGTTGTCGTGATTATTCTGAACAAAGCAAATGTTCGGGTAAATAGCACTCAAACTCCACATGAACTTTGGTATGGTAAGACACCTACTGTAAAATACTTTAAAGTTTTTGGAAGTCAATGTTTTATCAAAATGACTGATGAAAAACTTGGCAAGTTTGAACCTAGAGTAGATGAAGGGATTCTTCTTGGTTATTCTTCCAGAAGTAAAGGATATAAATGTTATAATAAAATGCTTGGGAAAATTGTTGAAAGAATTGATGTCATAGTTGATGAAGCATGTAGAAATCCAAAACAGATAAAATCAATAGAAGGTTATGACAATGAGGAAGATGGGGATTAATTTCCCGCATCAAATCAAATTTATATTGAAGAAGAAACCAATGAAGCACCAGAAGCAGATATAATGGTAGAAGAAAAGACTCCGTCCAGGTATGTTCAGAAAAATCATCCAGAAACTCAAATTTTAGGAGAAAGGGAGGCTGGTGTACAAACAAGAAGAAATATTACAGGGACCTCAAGCTATCTAGCATTACTATCCTCCACCGAACCTAAAAATGTAAATGAAGCATGCAAAGATGAGTGTTGGGTCAAGGCCATGGATAAAGAACTTGAGCAAATTGAAAAAAATAACACTTGGGAATTACTTCCTAGACCTCATGATAAAAATATTATAGGAACTAAATGGATATTCAAGAACAAGCTGAATGAAAATGGAGAAGTCATTAGAAACAAGGCCAACATTGTTTGTAAAGGGTATACTCAACAAGAAGGTATAGATTTTGAAGAGACTATTGCACCTATTGCCAGACATGAAGCCATAAGAATGTTTCTTGCTCTTACTAGTTTTTGGAAATTCAAAATATACAAAATGGATGTAAAATTAGCCTTCCTTAATGGGGATTTAGAAGAAGAAGTTTATATTGAACAACCAGAAGGATTCATTCTTTGAAATGATGCAAAACTTGTATGCAGACTCAAAAAGGCTCTCTATGGTCTGAAACATGATCCAAAGGCTTGGTATTATTGCCTTGAAAATATCTACACCAACAAGGTTTTACAAAAGGTTCTGCAGATAGCAATCTATATACAAAGATTGAAAATGATAAATTGCTAATTATTATTGTTTATGTTGATGATATCATTTTTGGTAGCAATGAAGAATCCATGAGTCATTATGCTTCAGTAATGTAGCAAGAATTTTAAATGTCCTTGCTTGGCGAACTTACCCATTTTCTTGGTCTACAGGTTCAGCAAACTAAAGATGGTATTTTTCTCTCACAAACCAAATATCTCAAGATATTGAAAAAGTATGGAATGGAAGATTCTAAACCTGTGTGTACTCCAATGGTAACAGGATGCAGTCTCATCTCAAATGATGAATCAACAGCAGTACATCAACCAACTTACAGATCCATGATTGGTAGTCTGCTTTATCTAACAGGTACCCGACCTGACATCATGCATGCAATAGGAGTGGTTGGAAGATTCCCAACAAATCCAAAGGAATCACACCTTTAGGCAGTCAAAAGAATTTTCAAATATCTTCAAGGAACTCAAGACTTTGGACTATGGTATCCTAGAGATGCAGATCTTACTCTTCATGCATATACAGATGCAGATTGGGCAGGAAGTGTTGATGATAGCAAAATCACTAGTGGTGGTGCATTCCATATGGGTTCCAAGTTAGTGTCTTGGTTCAGCAAGAAACAAAGTTCAATTGCTTTATCTATAGCTGAAGCAGAATATGTGACTGCTGCATCTTGCTACACACAACTACTTTGGATGATGCAAACTTTGCAAGACATTCAGATCACATGTACTCCACCCATCTCCATTCTATGTGATAATACAAGTTCCATCAATATTTCAAAGAATCCAGTCATGTACTCCAAGACCAAGCACATACCCATCAAGTACCATTTTCTACGAGAACAAGCTCGAAGAAAAGGTCAAATTGGAGTATGTCCCCTCCAAAGAACAGGTTACTGATATATTCACTAAACCACTGCCTAGAGAAACATTTGAATATCTCAGATAAAATATGGGAGTAGTTGCTACATCATCCTGTTGTTAAATCCAGTTTTTCAATGAAAGGTTATTATACACAGGTTTCATGAAGTATAGTCGCGTTTACACACGGGTTTCTGTGGCTAAAGAAGCGTATATGTTTTTCTGACAAGAAAAACAATGGGTCAGACTCTGATATGGTGCTCTGTCTGATGTTGATGATTACAGTATAACAATATGTTTTGCTCCTTAATTTTTATCTGATTGATAAAGGTGCCTTAATTAATGACTTGTTAACAATGCACAGGTAGCATAGGTTCAGGGGGAGCATTAGCCTTCACACCGTTCTACATTGTTGGCATTATGGTTGCTAAGTCCAGCTATGGCTTTAGATATTTATACCATTTGTTGCTTAAGTCATGTAAAAGTCTAGGGTGTGATATGACTTCTCATGCATTTGAATTAGTCCTATTAAACAAATGATTTAATTTATATCCCCACTTTGCATAGGATGGATGATGTAATATTTATTGTATTTTTGTCATGTATAAACAATTGGTATATCCCCACTTGGTTGGGTGGATGAGTCAAATTTGGTATATCCCCACTTGATTGGGAGA
>APFE030231317.1:10751-36363 GCA_000404065.3 Pinus taeda
TACCTCTTTTATAAATATGGTATTTGGGACTTTGGCCCATAGGATTCACTTAAATAAAACCTATTCTTAAAAATGGGCAAATGGATTTACTTAATTAAAACTTATTCTTGAAAATGGGCGAATGGAAAGTTGTAACTCCTAATTTCAAGGGCTAAATTTACCATTTTTACCCTCTCCCTTAAAATAAGGTGGCCTATTTGAGGTGATTTGTAAAAATGTACTATGATACAAAATAGTCACCCACTAAAAATTTAAAACCCCTTAATTTCGCCAAAGGGCAAACATTCGCCCCTAAAATTATCCTTGGCCAAGGAACTATGCCCACAATTGTACAAATCCAATGAGAGCATCATGTTTATATTGTACCCAGTTTGATGATGAGACAGAGGACTGCCACACACTGATAGTGAGCTTGCGTGATAAGGGAATACTCCAGCCTGCCCCAACTCAGAATCTGTAAATGATGAGGTCTAAGCCGCACGAAGAGGACCCAAATGTAAACATCATGCTATGACGTGATATTATGATAGGAGATGACAAGGGAAAGAAACCCAAAGAAAGTGCTTGGGTTCGAGAGGCTCCTACAAAGGAACCAGAGTTTGATTTGGAGCGCACAAAAGAGACATTCACAGAAGCTAAGAAGAGCTTCACGGAGGCCTCTAGTTCAAGTAGTAAGGACAAACTAGAACTGGAGATGGACCCATCAATGCTTACATTTCTAGAGAAATTCATGAAGCTACTGTGCAGCAGCAAGGCTATGAAGGGACTGCAAGAACTCATCACTAGGTGCACTAGGTCAGGAGAACCACACGTAGTCTGAAGTCTCGGGAAGCACAGAACATGAACATGAAGGGAGATGAGATTGACTGTGCAAATCGGGGAATATGAAATGGATCAAGTGATTCTGGATTTAGGATTGGATGTGAACTTACTGCCAAAATAGACATGGAAGCATATGGGTAGGCCCGTGTTGTAATGGTCCCCTATTCAATTGTGAATGGAAAACCAACATAATATCTTATCGATGGGAATATTGCAGGGAATAATGGTAGACATCGAAGGTGTGAACATGCTTGCAGATCTCGAAGTGATAGATATTGTTGATGGCAGCAATCCCTATCCCATGTTACTGGGAATAGATTGGGCCACTAATATGAACACGGTGATAAATTTGAAGAAGCGCAAAATGCTTTTTGAGAAAACGTCACTATGCATAGTGGTACCTTTAGACCCTGTGGAAGGATCACGCTACACAGAGCCAGTGTGCAATGATGAAAGTGATAATGATCTATACTGTATCTACAAGATAACCGCTCAGGAACAAGATTAGGTGAATCCTACAATAGATGGCAGAATTTCGTGGGAGCATGAAAGCTCCTGCACACTGAATGAGGATGAGGAAACAGAATGATGGTAGAACTGGTTACATAAGGTAACCACACTTAATTGCAACATGATGGTAAGATCACTATGCTACGTGACAATAGAGGTAAGGGATATGCCTATGTATGATGTGTTGACATCGGTGGATGAATTCTTGAACAAAGTTGAAAGAGAAGTGCCAAAATAGTAGTGTTTTGACGCTCTGAAATGGGCACTACATGCTACACCCGCAAGGTGGTGGGGTACGCATCAAAGAAGCTTTGAGGACTGTCATCGATGCATAAGGATGATGTGCCTGCAATTTGGGAAACCGTAGATTCAACTAGTAGAATAGTATGATGGATGAGATGATCCATGTCCATACCTCAAGAAATGGACCAAGGTTTATGGGAAAGAGCCACAACCTGAATGGGTGCAATTGTTTTGTCATACTCTAGACATCATACCCATGAATTGGTATACTGAGATGGAGCTCTACCATGGCACGAGTGAATGGGACATCTTGCATGAATGATTCCTGTTAACCTTCACATTTGAAGATCATTGGTGGGATACTGTTAATGAAGTGCTACAAGCAATAAAAGCAGTTATCTTCAAAATACCCCAGGAGCCAATGGAAGTGCTTCAACCAAAATGGGCGACACACCTGAGCTGCACGCTGGAGTGTTACAATGTAAATATTGAGGAGGAGGATGAGGACCCATAGAATATTTACATTCCCGAAACTGAAGGCTGTCACGAGGTTCGAGGACCATTGATTAAGGATCCCAACATCACCACACCGCTAAAAATGAAGCAAGTAAACATTGGGACATAGGCGAAACCAAAGTATGCAATGCTCGGTGACTATTGGGATGATGCCATGGTGGATAAGGTCACTGAGTTACTTTTTGAATATTAAGACTTATTCCCAACCAAAATTACGGATTTAAAAGGGATCATTGGCGACTTAGGGATGATGAAGATTACCCTAAAACTCGATGCGAATCCAGTCAAACAGAAGCCTTACCGCTTGAATCCGAAGAATAAGGAAAAGGTCTGCGTAGAATTGGAAAAAATGCTCATAGCCAGAATTATTGAGCCCTTGGAGGAATCCGACTGGGTGAGCCCTATGGTAGTACATGAGAAAAAGCATAAGGGAGAAATAAGAATATGCATGGACCTCAGGAAGCTGAATGACGCCTATGTACATGACCCATTCCTTACACCATTCACAGATGAAGTATTGGAAAACATTGGCAGACAAGAAGTATACTTGTTCACTAATGGGTTCTCAGGGTACCACCAGATCAAAATCATGCTGAAAGACATGAGCAAGATGACCTTTGCAATGAAATGGGGTTTCTTTCAATACATCGTTATGCCGTTTGGATTAAATAACGCTCGAGCCATATTTTCGTGCATCATTTTTTCCACATTCAAAGAATACATCCACAAGTTCCTAGAGGTCTATTTGGATTATTAGATTGTCTTCAGATTAGTTAAACATCGTGTAGCAAGCTTGCACTTGATGCTGGATACTTATCGACACCACTAGATTGTGCTAAACCTTACAAAGTGTAGATTCCTTGTTCTATTTGGAAACCTATTGGGACGCGTGGTCTACGGACTGATGGTGGACCCTACAAATATTGTAGTGATTCTAAATTTGGAAGCACTGTGAATTGTTAAACAGTTGTACACTACTTTGGGACACACAAGGTACTATAGGAAGTTCAGCAAAATCTATACCCAAATCACCACCGATGGGGAAGCTATTGAAAAAAGATGTCACATTCTGCTAGAATGATGATTGTATGAAGAGCTTGGATGTCCTAAAGGGGAAATTGGCCTCCACTCCAATCTTGGTCTTCCTAAAATGGGATGTGGAGTTTCATGTCCATGTTGATGCATCATGTATCATGCTAGGAGTAGTGATCGCACGAGAGGGAGGAAAGGGCTTGGACAACCCTATCATGTTTGCAAGTCATAGATTGTCTAAAGCCGAGAAGAACTATTCCACAATCGAGTGTGAGGGGTTAGCGATGGTGTATGCACTCCAAAAATACCAACACTATTTGCTAGGAGGACATTTCACGATGTATATAGACCATTCCACACTGAAATTCTTGGTTAATAAGCCTATGTTGGGGGGGCCATATGCAGGTGGCTCTTATTATTTCAATAATATGACTTTGAGGTCGTGGTCAAACCTAAACACCTGAACATAGGACCGGATCACTTGTCGCGTATTGAGATGGGTGAGGAACCTACTAGTTTGGAGGAAGGATTACCTGATGCACAACTCTTTGCAGTGTGCATCGCAGACAGGCACTTTTAAGATATAATCCATTTTCTGACAACAAGGACTACGCTGAAGAAATACTCTATCCAACAGAAGAAGGAATTGGTGGCGTGCACGATGGATTTTTCTGTCATCATGGGGCACCTATACAAAATGGGAAATGATGAGATAGTATAAATATATGTAACTGAATTTGAACAAAGTCAGATCCTCGCGAACACACATGGGGGCATTATGGGAGGACACTATGTAGGATGCGCGACCACACAAAATATTCTTCACAGAGGTTTATGGTAGCCAACACTTCACTAGGATTCAAAAGCATACTATAAGGTCTGCGATATATGTCAAACAATAGAAAAACCATCGCGAAGGGACAAGATGTCGTTGAATCCACAAATAACACTGCAACCATTTGAGAAAATGGGAATTGACTTTGTGGGACCTATCAAACCTCAGGTAAAGACGGGCACACACTACATCATCACCATCACAGAGTTCCTGACATGATGGGTGGAAGTGCAATTGGTCAAAGATTGCATGGCTGCTACGACTGTGACGTTTTTGTTCGAAAACGTATTGACCCAATTTGGCTGTTCAAAAATCTTAATGAGTGATTGTGGAACACATTTTCTCAATGAAACCATCAACGCACTCACAAAAAAAATATAGGTGTATCATGAGAAAAGTACACCATACCACCCACAAGCCAATGGGACTATAGAAGCCTTCAACAAAATACTAGAGACTGCACTGACCAAAGTGTTAAATGCTCAAAAAAGCAATTGGGACCTACGCGTACCTACAACGCTATGGGATTACAAGACAACATGCAAAAAAATGACCGAACAAACACATTTTCGGTTAGTTTATGGTATGGAAGCTGTCATGCCAATGGAATATATTATACCTAGTCTATGGATAACAGTGCTCAGAGGGATGATGGACTGCGAAGCCCTGGGGGAAAGGCTTGCACAATTGGAAGAACTTGAGGAAGAACGGTTCTTGGCTAGGTTTCATCACTAGGTACAAAAGTAGCATGAAAAAGCCTGGCACGATTTCCATATCAAGTTGTGCACCTTCAAGGTAAATAACTTAGTGCTATTGTATGGCAGTAAGTTTGAAAAATTTCTAGGAAAATTTAGAATGCATTGGCTGGGACCATACATGGTTAAGGAGGTCACAGATGGAGGCACAATCTAGCTAGTCAAACTAAATGGAGAACCCTTCCCAGGCAAAGTAAATGGCAGCCGCTTGAAGCCCTACATGGGTGGGCCAACTATCTGACTAGTCGGTCGAAGCACAATCTCCATGCTCCGTGGAGATGGACAAAGGCATGGGACTATAAACATACACAGCAGATGCCAGTACAGATGTAGGGAAACAATTCAGACACAGAGGTCTCTGAATAAATGATGCAATAGATTCAACAAGTAGCAGCGCAATGCACTACCGACATCAACATAGTTCGAGGAAAGTCGGAGGAACTTCGTGCCCAAATCGTCGCACCGAGAGAGTGACTCAAGGGCGAGTCATGATGATTGTGTTGGGGGCCTGTTGGGAATGGAATCCCCTTGAGGCATGTTTTGGGGCTCAAAGCCCAAGTTTTGGTCTAATATATTTGTAAAGCTCCTTGAATTGCGGGCGTAGAAGTATGTTAGAGTAATAGGGTTGTCTGCCCTAATATTGTAATATAATATCAGCCTACCCATGGTCTACAGACCATGGGATTGTATAAATAGAGTGAGGCTCTAAGTAGTAAGTAAGAAGGAGCATGGAATAGAAACAAGTCTAAGGGATTGAGTCGTAAGTGTCTAAGTGTGTCTTTGGGTCATAAAGTAGGAGAAGGCTCTATAGCTGAGTACAAAGAGGCCTAGTATTCCACAACTGAGTGTGCGGACCCCTGCAGCTGAGTGCGCAGGATGGAGTCGAGTTTGTAAGAAAAATAGATAATAATAAAGAGAATTTTTATCCAAATTTTGTGTATCTGTTCTGAGTTACTACTTGTTTGATATAAATTGAAAATATATTGTTTATTTATTGCGCACACTTGTATGAATGATTTATATTGCTAAGTATACTTTACACATGCAAGTAAGCGAAGTTAATCAATTAATAGTGAAATACTAGTAAGGACTTGGGTAATAACAACGTTCGGTCCTCGAGTAGGATTGTGCGAAGGCAACATCTCAAGATGTGAGGTACGGGTAAGTGGGCGTAGTGATGAGTGCGTAGGGTCGAACCGCGACCCACTTGAACTCACCAAACATCTCCAGGGGGTGGAAACCTGGTTCTATCACCCTCCCATACTACTTCAGGTGAGATCTCAGTCCTCGCTCCATAGACTATTGCTGAGAGGGTCAATATTACTAGGATTTGTTTAGCTAAATCACCTCCGAACCTAGGTCAGGCCCCAACAAGCCAAAAAAAACTACCTCATGCTACTCCTTAACCTCTGGTGCAGTCAAAGGCTAGGCCTTTAACTCGAGCTTTGTAATTTTAGGGTTAAGATCAAAGTGAACCTTTGTCGACTCGGCCTTAGCATCGCGAACACCTGCAGCCAATTTCTGATTTTTTGCCTCCATCGGTGCTTCTGTGGGATATGTAGCTACGGAATAGTTCTACATGCTTCGGTGATGACTGTCGTGGTGTGCTCATTTTTTTGCTGCACCTTCTTCCATGTCTCAATTTCCAAAGTATTTTTAACGAACATCTACACATTGTTTACCTCTTCACTATGCTCTTAGCCCTGAAGTTCAACGATCACATTTGCTTGCAAGGTGTGAAGGGCTTCACTTGGAAGCACGGCCAAGTTCATCCCAATCTTCTTGAGAGCACTGACACTAGCCTTTTCGTCTTTCGATTTGGCATTCAAAGCTCCATTGAGCAGTGCAATGGCCCAAGATCAAAGGAGTGAGTCATCTTCACTGCTTTAGAGGTTCATGGCACCAAACTAGTCGACATCGCATTACCTCGCTCCACACTAGTTTACAGTTGAGTAGCCTAGATCTGCAACTCACGTAGACCAGTCTGAATGGTTACCAAGGATTGTTTATTTTGCAATAGTTTTGCAGTCATGTCCCTTACTGTGTCCCCAATGTCATTCAAATCACCTACTTTCAAGGTGATCGTGTCAGGCGATTATTTACTGACCTTAGACTTCTTTCGCAACCCTTCTTTTTCTTACTACCTAGTGCGCTTCACCTAGAATGGAGTACTCTCAGAAGGTGATTGGGTCGAGCGATGATTTACTGACCTTGGACTTCTTCTGCGACCCTTGTTTTTCCTACTCCCTAGTGCACTTCACTAGGAATGGAGTACTCTCCTGGTCTCCACCACCCTGTTCTGACTGCTACTCTTCTTCCTCTTTCTCTGGTGAAGGAGACCTCTAACTTTTATTGGAGTTGCACTCTTCCTCCCATTCCTTCTCTTTTTCCTTCTCCTTAGTAGTGTGATTTTCATTGGCTTTCTCCTTAGCCTCCTTTTTCCTCCATTCAACTAACTGATGCATCTTAAACTGGCCCTCTTCCTTCATATGCTTTGTGGTAGATTTACTAGACCGAGTTGACAAATATGAGGCTATGTGCCACTTTGTTGGCCAATGCTCAAGGAACACTGTGATAACATCATCTGTTGCAAGGTATGGGAGATGATACCACTTCTGCTCAAGGTCCTTGCACTCCTGGATGGAGACATAGTGAAAGTCCACTTTGAACTCCACATATCCTAACAACTTCTCAAAGACAGTTCGTGATAGTCATGGCTTATGTTTTATAGCAACACAAATCCCTTCCACCATCAGGACCCAAAATACCTTACTATCCTAGACCCTCTCGGCATCCTTTATGGCCGAAAAAGAAAATAACTTCGCTGCTTCTGGTAAATCTGACGTGATCGAAGGAGATTGACTATCCTCCTATAATTCCCACGTGACTAGTATGATTGATAGCAAAACCCATGCATAATGGAAGGTCTTACTGTGGTCTTGGGCTTCTCTGTAGCTTGCTTTGAACTCCATGGTGGAAGTTTGCTTTGAACTCCACATATGGCCCTAGCCAAGGCATCCAAAATTTTCCTGGAAATTTATCAAACTTGTTGTCATATAATAATACTAAATCGCTTACCTTGAAGGTGCACAGTTTGATGTGTGGATCATGCCATGCACGTTAGTTAGATGTGTTGATCATGCCAAGGTAAGCACCTTCAACAACTACTCAAAAAGTGCAGTGCATTCTGACACCACGTTATCCACTATAGTAACTGCATCCTTAACAGCTACCTCACACTATTCCTTGACTTTTGGTGGAGTTGAAGGCTGGGCCTTCATCTCTAGCTCTATAATTTTAAGTTTCAGCTCAAATTGAACCCTGGCAAACTCGGTGTTGGTATCGCACACACCTACAGCTAATTTATAAATTTTGGCCTCCACTAATGCTTTTTCTGGGATATGCAACTCTGGAACGGTTCTGCATTCTTCAACGATGACTATTGTGGTGTGCTCATTGTTTTGCTACACCTTCTTCCATGTCTCAATTGTCGAAGTCCTTTTTATGAACATTTGCGCATTGTTTACTTTTTGTTCGTTGATCACACTCAGCGCGTGCTTCTTTCGAGCTTGAAGTTCGGCGATCACACTTGCTTGCAGGGTGTGAAGGGCTTCACTTGGAAGCACGACCAAGTTCAATCCAACCTTCTTGAGAGCACTGACACTAGCCATGTCAGCTTCTGCTTTGACAGTCAAAGTTTCATCTCGTAGCGCGATCGCCCGAGGCTCCACGGAGCATTTCATCTCTAGTGCTTCATAGGTTCCGGGCGCAAAACTAGTCGATGTCACGCTGCCTCGTCCCACACCGGTCTACAATTAAGTAGCCTAGATCTGCAGCTTGCGCAGACCCATCTGAATGGAAACCAAGAATTTTTTTTGTTGCTGCAGCAATTTCGTGGTCACTTCCCTTACTGTCTCCCTACTATTGTTCAAATCACCTTCTGTCAAGGTGATCAGGTCGAGCGATGATTTACTGGCCTTGGAATTCTTCAGTGGCCCTTCTTTTTCTTGCTCCCTAGTCTGCTTCACCTGGAATGGAGTACTGTCCTAGTCTCCACCACCCTGTTCTGACTACTGCTCTTCTTCCTTTGTTTGCGGTGAAGGAGACCTCTAACTTTTATTAGAGTCGTGCTCTTCCTCCCCTTCCTTCCCTTATGTTTGATCCTTAGCAGCAAACTCTGCTCTGACTTTTTCCTCAGTCTCCTTTTTCCTCTGTTCAGCCAATTGTTGCATCTTCAATTGGGCCTCTTCCTTCTTCTTCTTTGCTGCAGATTTACTAGACCTAGCTGGAAAATCTAAGGCATTGCATCACTTTGCTAGCCAACGCTCAAGTACCACTGCGATTGCATCATCTATCGCAAGGTATGGGAGATCATACCACTTCTGATCAGGGTCCTTGCATGCCTGGATGGAGAAATAATGGAAGTATGATTTGAACTCCACATGTCCCAACAACTGCTCAAACAGATTTGGTGATACCAATGACTTATGGTTTATCATGGCACGGATGCTTGCCTCCATCAGCACCCAAAAGATATTACTATCCTTGTCCCTCTCAGTGTCCTTTGTGGCCTAGAGCAAAGCAAACTTCGCTGCTTCTAGCAGATCTGATGCGATTAGAGGAAACTGATTGTCCTTCAGTATTTCCCACATGACTAGTACAGTTGATAGCAAAAGACATGCATAATGGAAGTTCATCCTTTGGAAGCATGACCAAGTTCAACCCAACCTTCTTGAGAGCACTGACACTAGCCATGTCAGCTTTTGCTTCGGCAGTCAAAGTTCCATCTGGCAGTGCGATCACCCAAGGCTCCAAGGAGCGATTCATCTCTGGTGCTTCACCACCCCACACCGGTCTACAGTTAAGTAGCCTAGATTTGCAGCTCGCGCAAACCTGTCTGAATGGCGACCAAGCATTTTTTTTTGTTGCTGCTCAAACTATTGTAGCAATTTCATGGTGTTCCCTTATTGTCTCCCTTATGCCATTCAAATCACCTTCTATCAAGGTGATCAGGTCAAGCGATGATTTACTAGCCTTGGAATTCTTCAGTGGCCTTCTTTTCCTGCTCCCTAGTGCGCTTCACCTAGAATGGAGTACTCTCCTAGTCTCCACCACCCTATTCCGACTACTGCTCTTCTTCCTTTGTCTGCAGTGAAGGAGACCTCTGACTTTTATTAGAGTCACGTTCTTCCTCCCTTTCCTTCCCTTATGCCTGCTCCTTAGCAGCACACTTCATTTGGACTTTTTCCTCAGTATCCTTCTCGTTTTTCCTCTGTTCAACCAACTGTTGCATCTTCAATCGAGCCTCTTCCTTCTTCTACTTTGTTGCAGATTTACTAGACCTAGCTGACAAATCTGAGGCATTGCACCACATTACTGGCCAATGCTCAAGTACCACTGTGATTGCATCATCTATCGCAAGGTATGGTAGATCATACCACTTCTGCTTAGGGTCCTTACGTGCTCGGAGAAATAGTGGAAGTATGCTTTGAACTCCACATATCCCAACAACTGCTCAAAGACAGTTGGTGATAGCAATGACTTGTGGTTTATCACAGTGAGGATGCTTGCCTCCATCAACACCCAAAAGATCTTACTATCCTTGACCCTCTCGGCATCCTTTGTGGCCCAGAGAAAAGTGAACATCACTGCTTCTAGCAGATCTGACGCGAACAAAGGAAACTGATTGTCCTCTGGTAATTCCCACATGACCAGTAAATTTGATAGGAAAAGACATGCATAATGGAAGGTCTTCCTCTAGTTTTGTGATTCTCTATAGTTTGCAAGGAACTCACTACAGAGGTAGAACACCCAATTTTAAAGAATCATTTTCTCCCCTTGCCAAAATGGAATCATTAGAAGCTGAAGTAGTCTCATTGCATAAGGAAGTGAAGAAGGGAAACATTGTCCAAAACTATGCCAATAGCTCAAGGGCGTTGGAAGTAATCAATAATATAGTGACACAACACCTCAAGAGAGAAGTTCAATAGAAGCAACAAGAACTCGACACAACATTTGCAAAAATTAGCAGGATCACACAACAGATGCAAGAAACAGAAATTGAAAGGAAGTAATCTTATCAAAGATACATATCCGTTGTTAACCAAAATCAAAAAGGAATTAGAAACATCTTCAATAGAAATAAGCAGGCTCAGGATTGAAAATGAGAAGCAGAAGGAACACATATAGGTTTTCAACAGAGAAGTAGAGAAGACCACTCTTCTCAATCTACAGGTTGAGGAGGTAGAAAAAAGAAGGAAGATCTTAAAAATATGGTTTCAAGAAGATTTTTCTCAAAAGCAAGAAGAACTTGATGCAACCCATGATGAGATCAACAAACTCAAGGGATTGCCAAAAGAATCACATATTATTACCATCAAAATAATTCTTCGATATCTAAAGGGCACAAGAGAATATGGCTTGTGATATTCTAAGAGCAACAAACTCATTATTCAAGCCTTTATAGATGTAGATTGGGCACAAAGCATTGATGATTGTAAGAGTACTAGTGGAGCAACATTCTATCTAGGTGGTTTCTCGTATCATGGTCAAGGCAAAAAGAAAACCTCAATCTCATTATCTACAGTGGAAGTAGAATACATTACAGCGGCACCTTGTTGTAATCAAGTCTTTTGGATGAAACAAACTTTGCAATATCTTCAAGTATAATTCAGCGAGCCTATTCCCATCCTCTGTGATAACACCAGTGCCATCAACATATCCAAGAATCCTATCATGCATTCAAAAACAAAACACATTTCGATCAAATATCATTTTGTTAGAGAACAAATTGCTAAAAATAATATCAAACTTGAATATGTTGGTATAAAAGAACAAATTGTTGATATCTTCATTAAACCTTTACCTCGTGAAGCATTTGAATATCTTCACCAGAAGCTTTGGATTCTCCCAAGTTTTCATTAGATTTCCTTATTCAGAAAATAAAGGGGGAGTAGAAGTGTGTACAGGTTTGTAGGATGGTTGTGTGTCAGGGGGAGTTACCCTTTCCCATTGATGTCAAAGGGGGAGAGAAAGTAGGAAGAGGTGCCCTAATCACAGGGGGAGTACTTGTGTTGCCATCAATGACAAAGGGGGAGATTGTTGATCTAAAAATGATCTGTAGTTTTCATTGATGTCAACCCAAGTAGCACCCAGGACGACCCTGAAATTCCATGGCACATTGGGCATCATCATTCATGGTTTCTTGTCTCATAACCATTATAGAAATACTCTACTCAAAAATATTTTTCTCTCAATATATAGCTCTCCTCGTAAGTCCTCACGATTTGTAAGTTATTTACGATTGAAGTTAGTAGCCCAAATTAGTGGGTTGAAATCTCGTGGGGTTGTGGAAGGGAATTTATTGTTGATTTTGGTCATTGAATAGTCAATAATCAATAATTGTTTAAGCTCCTAAAATCCCTCCAACATTCTCTATAGAAGCCCCTCTCAACTCTATAAAAGGAAATCCCATATGTCCTCCAAAAGGAGTGATCGTGGTATTTTCAATATAACTTTATTTTTGTGAAGTCTTAGATGTTGAAATGAAAACCCATTTCGGCCAAAATCCTGATCAGCATCATGACAAATTTTTTGGTCTTGGTTAACTATATTTTCGGAGATATGATCTGTGGAATTTAGTATTTTTGAAGTTTTCCAAATTTCATCTCAAAGAGGTTAGCTTCGGAGAATTGTCATAAATCTCTCTCTGAGAAATGGATTGGAATTTTATAAAATGTGGCAAATAGTGAATGGATTGTAGTTGTCTGTGAATCAATTTTAGAGCTGAAAGAGGAAACGTGAATACGTATCATGCATACAATTTCGCTCTACTCAACTAGTCCATAATTATGTCATTGTGAGAGATTGGCCATAACGTTGCCTTGAAGAATCCAAATTGGGTCAGACCTGTGGCATTAGAAAGAAGACTTAGAGGGATACTACAGGACTAAAGATCAGATATTAGGGATCTGAAATCATAGAGATACATTAGATTCAATATTGTTCTCCTAGAAGGCAAGAAAAAAAACTAGATCAAGTTTTGTCAAAGGGTGAAAAGGACCAAACTTTCTAGGGAAGCAAAGAGCAAGGTGTAGCAAAATGAGGCAACAGAGGTAAGACCTAGGTAAGTATCTTCTGTATATGCATGTTCATCTCTTATTTGCATTAGGTTCTTTGTATTCTAATTTGTTGTTTTTGTTTAGCATTGACATATGCTCTATAGGATGACATAAGTTTTGCTATTATCATGTCATGGGTATCTCCTTGAAGACTTTTTGCAGGTATTATATATTCATTAAGAGAAAACTCAATGCAAAATCTAATGTTCTGAAGAGTGAGAAAGGGTAGCATGAAAAGAACAACAATCAAGGTGCAGAACAGCAACAAGAAGTTGGCCACATGAAGCCTTCAAGTGGCCAACACTGCATACAGTCATTGTAAAATTATCATTGTAAAAGTTGTACAAATGTCTATCTACCAAGAGTTGAAGAGGAAGTGTTGGGAGGTCTAGGATCATCATTAGGTGGTTTTGCCATAGTTGGGGTTATGGTCTAGTGTGTTTTCATCTTCTACATCATTCCATATCATTGTAAAGTGGACCATTTTCCCTCGTACAAGATTCCATTCCTCTTTTATTCTTCTATAGGGTGGTAGGGTGGTGCTAGGTTCAAGCCTGTGAAAACTTCAGGGTGGTAGGGTGGTGCTAGGGTGAGTTTTAGCTAATTGGGTGTTGGGGCATCCGTTCAGTTGACTACTGAAGAATCTTGGGCATTGGAGCTTCCATCTAGTGGGAGCTGGTGATGAATTCTTTTCTAGATTCTAGGAAGTTGGAGATTTCTTTTCAATCAGAGTTGAATATTAAATAATTATTAGAAAAGAGTTCAGGTCGATTTTGTCTTGGAGGAGGTTTCCACCTTAAAAATTGTGTGCATTTGTGTTCCTTTTGTTTACAACTATCATTGTACAAAAAATGATAATAATTGAAGATTAACTAATGTTTTGAAAGATTAATAATAATACTAATTGAAAGGAATATTGATTCACCCCCCTCAGTATTTCTTGGTCTCCACCACCCTTTTCTGACTACTACCCTTCTTCCTCTATCTATGGAGAAGGAGATCTCTAACTTATATGAGAGTCACACTCTTCCTACCCTTCCTTCCCTTATGCCTACTCCTAAGTAGTGTGCTCTACTCTGGCTTTTTCCTTAGCCTCCTTTTTCCTCCGTTCAGCCAACTACTGCATCTTCAATCAAGCCTTTTCCTTCTTCTACTTTGCTGCAAATTTACTAGACCCAACTAACAAATATGAGGCCATGCGCCACTCTACTGGCCAACATTCAAGGATCACTGTGATTGCATCATCTGTCACAACGTATGGGAGATCATAGCACTTTTACTCATGGTCTGTGCACCCACAAATGGAGACACAGTGGAAGTTCAGTTGAACTCCACATATCCCAATAACTGCTCAAACACAGTTGGTGATAGTCATGACTTGTGGCTTATCATGGCACGGATGATTGCCTCCATTAGAACCCAAAAGATCTTACTGTCCTAGACCCTCTCAGATTCCTTTGTGCCCCAGAGTGAAGCGAACTTCACTACTTTTGGTAGATCTGACGCGGTCAGAGGAAACTGACTATCCTCCAATAATTCCCATGCGACCAGTACGATTGATAGCAAAAGGCATGCGTAGTGGAAGGCCCTACACTAGTCTTAGGCTTTTCTACAGTTAATGAGGAACTCACTGTAGAGGTAGCATGCCCAATTGAATTGTACACCTTCTGCGCATTGGGATGCTAATGACACAATTAGTTCCAGAACTTCATCTACACGACACTTCCTTAGAATTTTCCCAACCAAGATCTAGGTGGCCACCTTAACCAAGGGGTCAGTTATGCTGGAAATTAAGTAGTTGCAAGGTTTCTTGACAAGCTTAAACTTGTCCTTCATCCTCTTGGAAAGGTCGCGTTCACCCACCTTTCTACTAGATTCCTTGGCTGGATTTAACCCTGAGTGCGGTAGAAATGTGATTCTTTGGATCAGCATATCTATGATTGGTATCGGTTCTCCCAACTACATGCATTTGTCATGCACCAAGCATAACAATTGTTTGATCACTATCAAGGTTATGGGCGTGTGGTTGTAATGCGGCACCCATAACAGGTTCAACAATCCTGTCTTGTCCACCCTTCTAATCCACTTCCTCAACTCCAACGCGGGGACACCAGAATCTTTATAGAAGACACAGGTCATAAATATATCAATCACCAAGTGGGGGAACCACTTAGTATCCGCGAAGTCCCAATCCTCTAACTTCAGATGTGGCATGTGTGGGCCTTTGAATGTGATCTTGTCAGGCACAAACAGTGTGTTAAGTAAAAATTTGCCCTCATTTGGGTCTATTGGGACCTTCACCTTGCCTTGGCATGAATGGATGTATTCTGGTAACTTGGAAATAGAGTCTACCCACTCAATATCTATATCCTTTTCACCCATACTATTTTTTTCCATGCCATCATTGGATTCTAGGTCTACCACCTTGACTTTCTCCTACGCGGTAGGCTTCTCTTTCTTCTAGTGCTTTCTTGGTGAATTTTGCACCTACTGTATCTCTTTCTTCTTATATCTCTTTGTCTTAGGCCTCTCTTTAATAAGCGTAGGCCTTGGCCTGGGCTACCTTGGCGACTTTGGTACTTCTGCAAGCACTTCTGCACTTACAATCTTAGGGGTAGCTCCCTCACAGGCCATCGATCCTCCAACACTTGTGGTTTCCATGGGCGATGACATGAGGCTAGTAAGGAGCTCCTGGGTTTCCTTAGGAAACTTGTCAAACACTGAAATGGGCACCAAATCTTCAAAACTCTCAGGGTTCATGCACAACTGATAGCTCAACACCTCAATTCTCAACATGCAAAGTGTTTTTCGTTGGGTGGCCATCTATAATTATAGGAAAATTTGAATTCGAATCCAACCGTTCCCCCCAAAATCCATTCATAAATGTTAGATTAGCAGCATATTTTGAAGATCTCACATTTAATTTTGACCTTAAATGCTGCCCCCCACTCCTCTTAGTCATTTTCTCAATGTCAAATCATGAATAGTGACCATAATGGTCAATCTTTGGCTGCCCTACGCAGTTTCTCCTCCTATAGTGCAACTACCCTCGAACTTCTATTGATATTGTGACGTTCCTCCTTTTTGTGGAGTCCCCCCGTTGTGTAGCTCTATAACTCAGGAAATGTAGTTTATAGTCCCATACCTACTTTCAGTTGTCTGGAGCACTAAGACTATGCTTCTACCATATAGGCATATGGCCAGATCCCCAGTGTATGGCTTCAATCAATTGCCATTTACCTTTCCGTGAAATGCATATCCATTCAATTTCTCTCGCTGAATTGCTCCACCATCGGTAATCTTCTTGATGACATAGAGCCCCAACCAATGCATTTGAAATTTTCCTGGAAAATTTTCAAACTTGCTGTAATATAATAACACTAAATCATTTACCTTGAAGGTGCGCAGTTGGATGTGCCAATTGTGCCATGACTTTTCATGCTCCTTTTGAACTTACTGGTGGAATCTAGCCAAAAATCTATCATGTTCTAGCTCTTTCAGTTGCGTGGGCCTCTCTTCCAGGACTATGCAATCCACCATTTCTGTGAAGGATGCTATGTGCATACTAGGTACAATGTACTCCATTGGAATCACAACTTCTAGGCCATAAACTAGCCTAAAAGGTGTTTGTCCAGACAGCTTTTTGCAAGTTGTTCTACAAGCCCATAGAACCACAGGTGCACACATATCCCAATCATCTCTTTGTGCATTGAAAACCTCTATCAGCATGTTCTCCAATATCTTATTAAATTCTTCGACTATCCTATTCGCTTGCAGATGATATGGCGTACTCTCTTGGTGATAAACTTGGAATTCCTTTGTTGAAGTGATGATCGTCTCAATAAGGAAATGCATACTACAATCGCTCATCAAAATATTCGGGTAGCCAAACCTAGTCAGCACATACTCAAAGATGAACTTTGTTGTTGTTTCCCTTGTAAAGTCCTTCATGGGCCACACCTCCACCCATCTGGTCAAATACATTGTCGCGGTGATGATATAAAACACACTCATCTTGTTTCCTGAAGGCAGAATTGGTTTGAAAAAATCAATCACCCACTTCTTGAATGGCTGTAATGACACTTGTGGATTTAGAGGCAGCTCATCACTCCACGATGGCTTACCCATCCTCTTACATGCATCACATGCCTTACAATAAGCCTCAGAATCCTTATGCAGCATCGACCACCACAACCCAGCGAATAAAATATTTTGTGTTGTTTCTTTTCTACTTAATATCCTCTTGCAACTCCTCCATGAGCTTTAGCGAGCATGTTGTTTCGTTCAAACTTAGGTACATAACGTCACAAAATTTCATCTGATCCCATTTTATATAAATTCCCTACAATGACATACAAGTCTGCCACACGCACCACCAACTCCTTCTTTTCTTCACTTGTATACCCTTATGGAGTCGTCCACATCATCAGGAAGTGTATGATATCTGCAAAGTGATTGTCCTTAACATGCACTGCAAAAAGAAACGCGTTAGGCAGTCCTTCGTCCAAATTAATAGGCTCCTCTCCTGTTTCAATGTGCAACAGATGATCTGGTCCCAAATTAAATCATCCTAGATTCATAATAACATCGGAATCATATTCCTAAAATAGTAGTAGCCATCTGCATAGCTTCCGCCCCAACACATGCTTGTTAACCAATTACTTCAATGCATAATGGTTTGTATACATCTTAAAGTGTCCACCTAAAAAGTAGTGTCTAAAGTTATGGAGCACGTACACCATAGCCAAACCTTCATGATCTGTCATTGAATAGTTTTTCTCATCATTAGACAACTTCCTACTCACAAACGCTATAGGGTGATCCAACTCTCCCTCACCGGCCTATGTTAGTAATACCCCTAATGCAATACATGATGCATCCACATGCATTTGAAATTCCTTCTTCCAATCTAGGAAGACTAGGATCAATGCAGTGACCATCTTTTACTTTAACACATCTACGCTTTGCTGACACTCTCCATTCCAACAAAATGTAGCATCCTTCTTTAGCAACTTCTCCATTAACGCAGAAATCTGGGAATAACTCTTAATGAACTTTCTATAACATCTTGTATGCCCCAGCATTGCATGCAACTGTTTCACACTTCTTGGTGCCTCTAAATTAATTATAACTCCTATCTTAGTTGGGTCAACCATTAATCATTGTCTGCACACCACATGGCCTAGAAATATTATGAAAGGAACAAAGAACAAACATTTCTTCAAATTTAGCACGATTTGATACCTCCGACATCTATCTAGTATAAATTGTAGGTTGGCTACATGGCGTTTCATGAGCCCAAACACTGTCCAATCATCAATGTATACCTCCAAAAACTTGTGAATGAAGTCCTTAAATGCCGCGATGAATACACGTCAAAAGATCATCAGCATGTTCTTCAGTCCAAAATGCATTACAGTATACTGAAATCATCCCCATTTCGTTGCGAAGTTCAGTTTACTTCTATCTTCCAATGCGATCTTAATCTGATGGTATCTCGAGAACCCATATATGAACAAATATGCTTCCTGTGCTCCTCTATTAATATATTATCCAACACTTCATCGGTGAACAGAGTCAGAAAAGGATCATGTGCACAAGTGTCATTCAACTTCTTGAGATCTATGCATATCCTTATTTCATCCTTCTTCTTTTCCTGAACTACTATTGGGCTCACCCAGTCAGATTCTTCCATGGGTTCAATAATCCATGTGGCAAACATTTTATCCAACTCTAAGCAGACCTTTTCTCTATACTTGGGTTTGAGGCGATAAGGCCTTTGCTTGATCGACTTTGTATTTGGTTTCAACATAATTTTCATAACTCCCAGGTCCCCTATTATCCCTTTCAAATATGAAAACTTCCTATGGAACAAGTCCTGATATTAGCGGAGCAATTCAGCGACCTTATCTACTGTTGCATCATCCTAGTAGTCCCCAATATTTTCAAAATTTGGCTATGCCTCTATCCCAATGTTCACTTGTCTAGTTTTTAGTAGCGTGGTGATATCTGGATTTTCAATTTGTGGTCCTTCAACTTTGTGGTGACCTTCAGTCTTTGGGATATTAATGTTCCTCGGATCCTTGTCCTCTTCTTCGGAAGTCACATTGTAGCAGTCTAGCACGTGGCACAACTGGGTGGTCCAATTTGGTTGAATTAAGTCCAATGGATCCTGCAGTATTGTGAAGATCGCTGCTTTGACTTCCTGCAATGCATCATCAATACATTCAAATCCATCCTCAAAGCTAAACATCATCAAGAACCCCTGTTGCAAAATGTCCCCTTCTTCAGTTCCATGGCAAAGCTCTATTTCGAGGTACCAGTTCATCGATATTACATACAATGTATAACAAAATAGATGCACACGTTCAAGCTAAGGCTCCACTCCATAAACATTAGTCCATTTGGCAAGGTGATCACTTGGATCCTCCCTTCCATCATATTTCTATGTTAGCCGCACTTGTGTGTGACCAAACCATAATCTCATCATCCTATTGTACACACGCCAATCATCAAAATTGTCTTTGTGCGTACCCCACCATCTCGATGCTTCTCTGGCACTTCCCTTTTGAATGCATCCAAAAACTTATCGAAATCAATTAAACCATCATAATGGGGCAGAATCCTTACCTTCGATGATACATAGCGCAATGACTTGGTCATCATATTACAACATAGATACTTCATGCAGTCGATTTTTCTAATGCTCCAACTCCTCATCCGAATATGATGTGTAGGAACTCTCGCGGTCCTAGACAATGCATCCATTTTCCATCAGATTCACCTAATCCTGAACTTGCATTGTTATCTTATAAATCCAATCCAAATCATCATCACTTTCATAATCATGGACTGGTTCAATATAACATGGTCCTTCTATAGCGTCTATGGGCACTACTACGCAGATGGTTTTCTTCTCAAATATCATCTTTTGCTTCTTTAAATTGATTACCCCATTCATGCCAGTGGCCCAATCGATCCCAAGGAACGAAGGGTAGGGATTTTTGTCATCCAGAATATCTATCACTTTAAAATCAGGCAATGTGCTCGTGCTCTCAATATCAACTGTCACTCCCTAGAATCTTCCCATGGGGATGATTTTCTGTTGATTTTCCATTCTTAATTGAATCGGAGACCACGACAGCGCAGGTCTCCCCATCCTCGCCCATGTATGTTTAGAAAGAACATTCGCATGCAACCCAAGATCCATAATAACTTGATCCATCTCATATTCTCCTATCTGCGTAGTGAGCCTCATCTCATGCCCCATTCGTGCCTTATGTTTACTAGTCTTCTTGACTAGGCACGGTCTGTAAGGAGTGCTTTATTTTCTGACGCACTTATTTATCAGCTCCTGCAGTCCTTTCACATCCTTTCTATTGAATAACAACTTCATACAGGTCTCCAAGAAAGTATTACGTGCGGAAGGGTCCATATCTTTAGCTATCTTATCTTGACTTCTTGAGGAGGCCTCAACGAAGCATTTATTTTCTTCCATAAATGTTTCCCTCACGTCCTCTAGATCAAACCAATCTCCTTTTCTAGAGCTTTTTGAACCCATTTATTTGATTCAGGTTGCTTCCCCTTATCTTCACCAGATGTCATTCCACTTCGCAACACAATATTTACCTTAGGGTCCTCTTCGCGAGGCTCAACCCTCATCATCTGCAGGTTCTGAGCTGGCTGCTGAGGCTACACCCCCTTTTCAGATATATTAGCTAATAATATAGGGAAATCCTCTGTCGCATGGTCAAATTGAGTACAATATTGGCATGACAGACATGTCAGGTTCATGCACTCTCGAAAGTAGTATCCTAGGCCTCCACAGTTGTAACAAATAACATGTCCCTGACATTTACTAGGTCCTCCTCCACCTTGGCCTCATCTGTGCCCCTGATATTCACCTTGTGCTCCACCAACGGATTATCTGGAGGCCAAGTTTCTTCCTGAACCCTATATGTGGGCGTTATGTCCATCATTAGCTCATAGCTATGGAAATTATGGTCATAATGACCCACCAATTGACAGAAGTTGCAGAAGAGTTGTTGTAGATTCGTACAAATTTCCGTGGCAAATGGAAATTGTTTGTCACATGTTTTCTAGATACCTGATAGATAACGTGCCATAGCACGGTCCCTGTACTCGGATCTCCTTGAGCTTCCAGCCTCAGAGGCATAGGCCCCCCTGCTGCAACATAATTTGCGAAGACTGGACAATGATCTTTGTCATGACCTTGACTTTTTCATTTTAGGCACATAACTTCTTCATGCACCTCTAGCTGAAATGCTCTATCTTTCTTTAGACTCATAAATTCTAAGCACAGGTTATGCAACTACGCGTGAATATGCTAAACTCCCAAATTATCATCCTGCATCAACCTCTCATGCCATCTAATTTCAATAACTAGGGATTCCTCCTGGGTCTCAATATTTTGCTACGATAAGGAAACCCTCAGATGAGGCAAGAGCAAAGCCACAAACCATACATGGTGTTGCCCATTTGTAAGATTCATGTTGGCTTCACAGATTGTGCACTTCAGCCTCTTATCCAAATCCCAAGGTGTCTCACTAGGCTTCATCATGATCTCCTTCAATCCCACAATTGATTGAGTTTCATATTTATGCCTATAGAACTCCTTATTCAACGTGGTTTGAATATCTGCTAATGAAGCCATCGATTTATTAGTGCAGTACTTGATGTACCATGCTAGCACTTGTTCCTGCAAAGAAGTAACCAACATTACTTATTCATCTGATCATATGTAATACCCTTAGCTTCCCATACATCCTTCGCAACAAACCAAAATTAGTCTGGTTCCTCAGTTCCCGACCCTTTGAACAAAACAAATTTTATTGAATTCACCATATTACACGGTGGCAGAGGTGGTGGTGGTGTGGATGAAGGCGTATGCAACGGAGGTGAAGATGAAGGTGGTGTGAGTGGATGGGGTATTCGCATGAACCCTTATCTTATCAATTGAACAATGCTCTACGAAGAAGCCTGTGCTAATTCCTCATCATCACTCAGAGGAGGTCCGATTAGCAAGCTATATTCAAGGCATATTTATGCCCTATCCCTGAAGATCTTTCCACTTCACGTATCTCCAAACATCAAGCCAACAAATGGTTCCATTGCGGGGACTAGGATATCCATAAAGAGAAATGTGATGTCGCATCACTGGAATCCAACTAAGAAGGAGATCAAAGCCTAGTTGGATAGAAAGATCCACTACTTCCAAGCACAAGAGAACAGGAATCCACAATTGATGAAAGAATAGTGCTTGGACATATATTTGTACACAGAGATACATGAAATATTCTTTTGTTCCTTTCCAGTCGAATTATACGAGTGGATCATGAAATTGGCAGATAGCCAAGGAAGGTGGAGGCTTGAAGGTGGAGGGTCATTTTTGGGGTTAAAAGCCCACGTTTTGGGGCTTAAATCCCAAGTTGTTTTTATAATAAGTGTAAATTCTCTACATTTTTGTGGCCGCGGAGCGTGAAAATGTGAAGTTTCATAAAGGGTTTCCTCAGTTTATGTAAGTCGTTCCAGCTTTAGGATATCTACCCATGGTCCATGGACCATGGGATTATATAAAAAGGGATGTCTTAGAAGAGTCTAAGGAAGTTCAATTCTTAGTATGTTTGAGTCATTGATGAATGTAATGGGTCTGTGAGAGCTAATAGAAAAAATTCTTAGTGTCAGAAAGAGGCTCTCTAGTTGTGTCTGCAAAGGCCTAGGGTAGAAGTCCGCAGCTGAGTGCGCAGATCCCTGTAGCTGTGTGCATAGGGCGGTCAGAGTCTGTAAAGAAGATATGAAGCATCAATAAAGAGAATTATTCTGGAATTATCTGTGTATGATCTATTTTTCTTCTATTATAAATGCATATGACTACCTTATGATGAAAACTGGGTTTGAGTTTTAATTATGTATTTATGTGTGAATCTGTATGTTTTGCTTTGTTATATGAACGCAAGTAAGGATACTTGTTTACGCAAAGATCATCTTAGTGAATGTTGAAGTTATTAGATACTTAAGTTAATCTAGGTAAATACAGAAGTAAGAGTAATTATAGACGCACGTAAGTGTCTAATCCACCTACCTAGGCTACGTGAAGGACAATCGTAGACCTTTGTGGAGGTCTAGAGGACAACTAAGAGGCGTATATCGATAATTCGTAAAAGTCTTATTGACGTATGGAAGGAATGTTTAGGGTATAAAATGACATTACTACCATCTCTAGGTATGGAAACTTGGTTCTTGCATCCCCCCATACCGCTTCAGGTGAAATTTTAGTCCACACTTCATGGATTGATGCCAACAGGACCAATATTGGAGGTATTTTCTTGGCTAATTAACGTTGAACCCTGGTCAGGGCCCATCAAGCCAAAAAATGGTTTCGTTGCCATAGACTCTTCTAATACTTCCCTTTTTATATAATCCCATGCTCCATAGACCATGGATAGCTCTCCTAAATCTGACATGACATACATAAACTAAGGGAGGAAACCCTTTATGACACTTCACATATTCATGCTTTGTGACCATAAAATGTAGAGACTTTGCACTTCTTATACAAAAACTGGGGCTTCCTGCCCCAAAAATTGGGCTTTTACCCAAACAATTACCCAAGAGGATAGGATTTGTTCTAAAGAAATTAGAATTCAAGTATAATTCCCTAGTTAGGGAAGTTTTCTAGCATGTTTAGTCCATAAGGTATGCCCTTAAGGCTATGACAAGTTTGCGTAGAAGAATAGGGGTCACGACCCTTAGACTGAGGACTATCTTTCCAATACAGACCACATATCTACAAGACGGTTTGCAGAAGTATGTATGGAGATATAAGATCCAAAGGAGGGTGGAACTTGAGTAGAAGATTGAACAAAATAAATGTGCCATATGAGGAATGGATTGACATGAAGAGGAGTTGATTTTGGTAGTGGAACTTGAGTAGAAGATTGAACAAAATAAATGTGCCATATGAGGAATGGATTGACATGAAGAGGAGTTGATTTTGGTGGACTTTCCATAGAGTTTTGGACAGAGAATTGAAGCAACATATAAACAATTAGTCAAGGGATTGTTAGAGTATGATTTATGACACTAATTCAATCATTAATAGATTGTTATAAGGACAATAAGAGGAGTAGTTCAGTTTTTTCATACATTTGGAAATAAAGAAATTGGTACACAAGAATAGTGATTTTGAGAGGGCTCGAATCACTATTAGGTGGAAAATTTGAAGAGGCCTATATGAGGGTAGTGTTGTTGGCCCTAAATCGGTAAAAGAATTGACTGTGGTTGGGAAAATTGATGGCAGTCCTAGTACAGTTGGAGGGTTGTTAGGTGACTATCAAAGAAGATCCCGAAGTCCTATAGTTATGAAGGATAACAAGACTGGTAGAAGGGAAGGTGTATTGGGCCTAAGGATGTGTAGACATTTAAGGACTAAACTAGTAGTCAAGTAGGCTAGCCAACTAGCCCTAGTTCGATGTATTGTAGAGGATGATTTGAAAATGTTGATTCACCCCCCACACCCCCCACCCCCCCCCCCCCCCCCCCCGTATTTTTTTTCCCAACATTAGTATCACAGTAGGTCCTTTGGCAGAAGCTTGATTGCTTGAAGGAGATCCGTTGTAACAACAAGAAAGCAACAAAAGAAGAAAGCACCTCAAAAGAAGAAGAAATATCAAAGGAACATTGACATTAGGAGAGATAATTGTCTATTAGGTGGAAGCAATTATTGAGATTCAGAATCATCTCAGATTGAAGATGAACAAGAAAAATAATTATCAAGTACTAATTTTTGGTTATGTGGTGATACATTTATTTGTTCATGCAATATATGAGATAATGAATGTGACAATGAAACAACCGAATTTCATATTATGGGTGAAAGTGAAATAAATATAGTAGAGGGAGAAGTTAAAAGGCTCACAGATAAAATTAGAGATCAACAAGATCTATTTAATAAAAGGGAATGTACCGAGAAAGAAGAAGTTACCAGGTTAAAAACTCAATTGAAGGAAACAAAATAAGGAAGTAGTACAAGGAAAAGGGGGATCAATGTCAAACGTTGCAGGATGAAGTGACATCATTAATAAATCAAGTGAATGCAAATGACAAAACAACCAAGGAAATTATAGCAAGAACCATCTACTGTAAAGGTCTTGAAGCTAACGTCGTCTCTCTAAAAGAAGATCTTGAAAATTCAAATAAGGAGAATGAAGAACTACTTCAAGCATTTGAAGAAGAAGAAAATGAGATTCTCAAATTAAGCCAACAAGTGGAAGAAGGAAGAAAAGTTGAAGAAATCATGAAGAAGCAGTATCTAGAAAAGGAAGAGAAATATCGAGTTGAGGTAAATATCCTAAAAGGTAAATTAGGAGAAAAGGATAAACTTTTATGGTTTCAAGACATTATTAAGATTTTGCTTAATATTCTTAGTATTCAAAGGTCTCCTACCATCAAATCTAGTCTTGGTTTTCATGAAACTGTTAAAGGTGCATCTAGCTGACAAACTGAGGTAAAGAATTTTAATGCAAAATCTAAAATGATCAACACGGAGATAAGAGGTCAGACCCATCAACAACCAAGGAAATAAATTCTTCAAGGAAAATCATTTACTCCTAACCATAATCAACTCTTTCCTTTGATGAATAATGTTGAATGTTTTATCTGTCATAATTTTGGACATGTTGCAGCTAGGTGTTGTGTGTGGAGCATGATTGTTCAGAGGTCTTTGTTTTAGCCGGATGTATACCCCAGGAAGTTTTGTA
>APFE030231317.1:47298-60763 GCA_000404065.3 Pinus taeda
CCCAATCCAAACATATTCACCTACTCCATCTAAAACATTGATTGTTTGAGATGAAATGGAGTACAATATCATAGACAACATGAAAAAGACTAGGGAAAATATCATTTTGTATGAATTGAGCAAGCTAAAGCATCAACAAAAGATAATGATGAAAGAATTACATGTTGTGGAAGTTGCACCTTTGCCTGCCGCTGTAATTTCTCAAGCTTCTCAGAACATGGGAAGACCTCCAAGTAATACGACTAACATCATTCATCCAAATGACATCGCCTTAATTAGAGGTAGATCGAGATCTCATACTACCCCTTTTCTCCTTACTTATGAAATTTTTAACAAAAATTTACATAATTGTTTAGTGGATTCAGGTGCTTCATCGAATATTCTACCGAAGTCCATATGCACTAAATTAAATGTTCAACCACAGAAATCCATTGTTCGCATCGTTCGGTTGGATCTGTCTCAAGTCGAAGTCATCGGCAAACTAAATCAAGTAACCATAAGGTTGTCATCCAACCCGAAGGTATGTCAAGTAATTGATATTTTAGTAGCTGATATCCTTGAGTTTTATGGCTTAATTCTTAGCAGGGATTGGTCAGAAAAATTTCATGGATACTTCTCAACTGATTGGTTGCATATGTGGCTGCCTTACAATGGTAAGCCAAACCAAATAAAAGTTGAACAAGAATTGCATCAAAAGTACATAGTAACAGAGTTAGAAGGGGAAAATGAATCAGTAGCATATAACAGTAGCATAATTGGCAATTATTCAGTACATTCTTTTCTCGGCAATTTTAATGCTCATACATCCCCATATTTAGAACATTCTGTTTTGTCCCAAGTCGAAATTTTTTCTCAAACGGATAGTTCAAAATATATCAATTTTTTAGATCAACCTATAAATAAATATTTGTTTTCGAAATTATTTTTTGATGGTTCTAAATCCAATGAAGGAGAAAGACCAGGATGCGTGCTAATTAGTCCATAAGGAGACAAAATCATGTTAACATGCAGGCTCGAATTCGATTGTACCAAAAATACAACAGAGTATGAAGCTTTAGTTCAAGGGCTGTATAAAGAAATCGGGCTCAACATAAAGTATCTCCAAGTCTTCGGAGACTCTGAAATTGTAGTCAAACAAGTACGGAATACTATAAATTGCCTGTCAAGTCATTTAAAACACTATCAATCTCTAGTTCAAGATCTGACTGAGCATTTTACAGCATTCAATATTTCATCAATTCCCAGACTCCAGAATGCAAGCGCTAACCTTTTAGCTAATGTAGCTTCTAAGCTCATTCCTTATGAAGATTTTAGTCCAGACATATTTTTAATATAA
Organism: Pinus taeda; assembly: GCA_000404065.3. NCBI lineage: Eukaryota > Viridiplantae > Streptophyta > Pinopsida > Pinales > Pinaceae > Pinus > Pinus taeda. Next base: position 48,635 of record APFE030231317.1, read on the forward strand.
TTAATCTTTAGACCTTCTATTGATGACAACATCAAAAATTGGAGAATATTCAACGATGATCCTGATATCGTAAATTTCCTTACTTCTGAAGGATCCTACTCCAACCAAATAATCGATGAAGTTCAACATGATCAGCAATTACAGCAAGATAGCACTCACAATGCTATACCTAAATCAGTGATCAAGTTAGAAGACCTGTACGATTTGAAAGACCGGTTTAAAGGGTCCACCAATTCAAAGCTCCAAAGTTCGACCTTGAATTACGAATTGGTAAACCTAGGAACTGAGGCCGAACCCCAAAACATAAATCTAGGCCTTGGCCTAGCCCTCGAAGAAAAGCTCGCATATATTCATCTTTTGAGACAATACAAAAATGTGTTTGCTTGGAATTATGATGAACTTAAAACATACGTCACCACTATCATCCAACATACTATCCCGATGATCGATAACAAAAAACCTGTCGAACAAAAATTGAGAAATATTCATCCCAACTTAGAAAATAAGATAAAAACCGAACTCAATAACCTGTTGAAAGCCAAGATAATTTTTCCCGTTAGACATTCTAAATAAGTCTCCAATATGGTACCTGTTAGAAAGAAAAACGAAGATATTAGGATTTGTATTGACTTTCGCAATCTCAACAAAGCCTATCAAAAGGACAATTTTCCTTTACCATCTATGGAGTAGATATTGTAGGCAATGGCAGGCTCAGAATTAATGTCTTTCTTGGATGGATTTTCAGGATACAATCAAGTGCTGGTAAATCCCGATGATGAATTGAAGACCACATTCAAAACTAAATGGGGCACATATGCATATCGCAAGATGCCATTTGGTTTGATTAATGTTGGTGCCACATTCCAGAGAGCCATGGACATTGCATTTAAAGGTTTAGTCAATAAGTCAATAGTAATTTATTTGGATGATATAACCATGTACTCCAAGAAATGAGGCGACCATCTCAAAGACTTAAAGCAAATGTTTCAACGATGTTTAAGGTACAGAATTTCACTTAACCCAAAGAAATCATTTTTCGCATTAAGTGAAGGGAAACTTCTAGGATTCATAGTGTCAAAATCTGGTATTCACATCGACTCTGATAGAATCAAAGAAATTTCTGAAATATCCCTACCTCATAACAAAGAAGCCATGCAATCCTTCCTTGGTCAAATCAATTTTGTAAAGAGATTTGTTCTAGATTTTTCACGAATTGTATCTCCTTTACAGCCTATGATAAAAAATAACTCTATTTTTAAATGGGGCCAAGATGAACATGAAGCGTTTAACCTGATCAAACAGGCTATCATTAATGCTCCATCTTTAGCTACTTCGAATTTTTTAGAGCCTTTTATTTTATACACATTTGCCTCAGATAAGTCATATGCCGCGATACTCACTCAAACGAATCAAGAAAAGGCAGAAGCACCAATTGCGTTTTTTAGTTGAAATTTGCAAGATGCTGAATTAAATTACTCAAACATAGAGAAATAGCCTTATGCTATTTTCAAAGCGATCAAATATTTCAGACCTTTTCTACTCAAAACCCACACCAAAATTATAGTACCATTTCCATCAGTAAGAAATCTTCTGGTACAAAAGGATGTGGGTGAGAAGAGGCCCAATTGGGTAACTGCCTTACAAGAATATGACATAGAAATTAAACCAGCAAACAATGTAAGAGGTCAAGGCTTTTGCAAGATGCTGGTTGGAGCGTCGCAAATTTCTGAAATCCTATCTGAAGAGGTACAGTTATGCGAGGTAATCTTAAACGATGAGCAGTCATTATATGCTGAAATTATTTATTATCTTAAAAATGCATATGCTCCTTCATACCGTGATTACACAAAGAAAAGAGCTCTAAGATTAAAAGCCAAAAAAATATCAGCTAATAAATGATATTCCTTTTAGAATGAATTACGATTCTGTTCTTCTTAGATGTCTTGAGAAATCTGAAGCTAATAAAGTCTTGTAGGAACTCCACGATAGACCAGCAGGCGAACACTACATTGGAGACGCTACTGCACATAAAATCTTGTGTGCAGGATATTACTGGCCCACGTTATTTAAAGATTCGCACGGTTATGTGAGGAAATGTCAAGTTTGCCAAACTACTGCTAGAAGACAAAAGAAGCCATCCTTACCACTACAACCAGTTAATATCGACCAACCTTTCAGTCAGTGGGGATTGGACATAATAGGTGAGATCGTTCCTCACTCTTCCAATCAGCATAGATATATCCTTACAGCAACAGATTATTTTACTAAGTGGGTAGAAGGAGTTCCGCTCAAGACGGCTAATGCTGAAAATATCATTGAGTTCATAGATCAATCTATAATCACCAAGTTTGGACTACCTTCCGCTTTAATGTTTGATAATGCATCATACTTTTTTGGAAATGCAATGACTGAATTTGCACTTAAAATAGGATTCAAACTTAAATATTCGGCCAATTATTATCCACAAGGCAATGGATTAGCCAAGTCTACAAACAAAAACCTAATCAGGATTCTCAAAAGAATAGTAGACCAAAATCAGGAAAATTGGCATAAATCCTTAATATACGCTTTATGGGCAGACCGAATAACGAAAAAAGCTTCCATCAACACTTCTCCCTTTAATTTAGTCTATGGGAGAGAAGTTGTTCTTCCAACTCATCTAGAAATTCCTTCTTTGTCTCTAGTTCAATACATTGATGAAGTACCAACTTCCTCGTTACACTTAAGGCAAATGGAAATAATCAAATTAGAAGAACAGTGAGAACAAGCTAAGAAAATGCATGCTCATCATTAGGTGCTAGTAAAATCCTCTTTTGATTCAAATATAATGACCAGAAAAGAATTTCAGGTGGGAGATTTAGTTTTAAAATGGGACAAGGCACACGAAGAAAAAGGTAAACATACAAAATTTCAAAGATTGTGGCTTGGCCCTTTTCAAATTGTAGAAGTCGTAGGTCCATCCACATTTGTGTTAAAGGATTTAGCAGGTAAAAGAGACTCTTTACCTGTCAATGGACAAATTCTTAGAAAATATTTTCCATAGAAGATTATTCTTCTATTTCATAGAGTAATAGTTTTTTTTTCTCTTTTTAGAATAAAACCAGTTGTGAATGGTTACATTAGGCATTTACGAAAAAGATACCAAATCTCTTTCAGATTTTGATTTTTCGCTTGTATAAATAGCAAATCTTTTGGAAAATTGATCTTTATTATTGAAAGATACAGTAAGAAAAATCTAGCTTAGATATGACACTAGTTTCAACTTCATAAAAGTTTGATGAAGATAAACCTTTAGTGAAGAAATTGTTTTATATCAACGCAATGAAAGGTATTAATAAAAAAATAAAGATTCTCTGTAGAACAGTTACTTCCAGAAAACTCTATCATTGTCGTCCATAGATATCTAAAGAAGACAATGACTTCCTCCCTGCTAAGGAAATCACAACTTTCAGAGGAACAATCCCAGGATACACTTTATCTTGAAGAATGAGAGGTCTCATCACGAGCCGACTTATCATAGTCACAGATATTATAACTTGCTGACTTTGCCAAATACTGCATACCATAACAGGGCAATGACTCAAGATTGTTGCAATCAAGAGGGAAGGGGTCTCATCACGAGCTAGCTTGTTCAGTAAAGTTATAAATCAAGTGAATGACTGTGTCATAAATTGGCCACCAAACCAAGACATTGTTCTTAAAGAATAAAAAGAAAAAGAAATAAGTGTAGATATGGATTCTTCTTTGAGAATTGTAGATTTTTTCTAGTAGGATACAAGATCATTGTTGGGTAAAAGGTAACCCTATCAAGGCTATGAACGCCTACTGGCAGCAGAGGTTCTATCTACGACAAATGAGTATATTTTAAAACTGGTTTACACAGAAGACTTTGTTTTATCTTTACAGACCAAGTAATGACTGATGTAAATGCAAGGACTAACTTGAGGCAGCAAATAATCAAAGTTGAAAATAGATGAAGCAAAATTTCATTGACAAGTTAGAGTATAATGTACTTTATCTTTCCATAATAAAGTTTAATTTTCTGAAAATTTGTTGTTTTGGAAGCTGAAAAGGTTCAATAGAAACACAAAGATAACTGGTTCTTCCAAGTGAATCGCCAATTGTTGTGGCCACCAACGACCCCCCTCCTTATGAAGTATTACTACTAATACTAAATAACTGGGGACCCTCAAAGAAATTAGTTAATGTTACATTTTCTTTTTAGATGAAATCTACAACATCATGGACTTAGGAAAATACCTTGAAAAATCTAGAAAACCTAAGTTTCATAATGAAGAAAATTAAATTTACTCTAAAAGGATATTGCATTGCGCAAAGTATGATAGGATACACCTTCCAAAGAGTTAAAATGATAAAAAGCAATATTGCGACGTGAAAAAATTCATCGCATCACATATGCTGAAGACAAACGCTCTCATTGAAAAACTTTAAAACATCGCCGATATGCGATATCGCATATCGCACATCGCAAATATCACAAGAATTACATAAGAATTATAACGATCTGCGACATTGCGATATTGCGATATTGCGATACCGCAATACTGCGACATCTCAAAGTTGTGATACTGTGATCTGCGATAAAAACAACACGATAATATTGCGACATTGCGATACTTCGATCTACGACATCGCAAAGCAAAAACGCAGGAATCCTCCATCGTAGTTGGTTCTGGCTCATTGTTCGAGAAAACTCTTTAACCAAGAGTTGTTCATATGTTTTAATGCAAATTAATGGGTTATTGCCAATTGTTAATGAAATAGGGTGATGTGTTTTTTCGAAAAAATAACTCATGTAAGGTGGCATGTCTCATATATCTTTGGCATTTAAAAGTTTTCCTATTATTAGTCCTTTATCATTACTTCTACCTCAATGTAAACTGTAGGAAAGAAGGATGAAGCATTACACAGGGGACTATGCAGAAAACAACGAAGAGGGAAGGCAACGTTCCAATGTACATTTCGGAAGGCATACTTAATCCGCTCAAAGAAGAAAAAGAGCCACAAAACTCTTCGAATGCATCTATCACAGATTTCTCATGTATAATCATGGTTGAATGGATACTGAAAGACGTTGATACCAGAAACAAACAGTTTAATTCTCAAGGTCAAGAGCTCATGAAACCATTATTTTTACAAATTTTGGGTTTTATACAAAATGAGAGAAAATGGCGCAAGAGGAAAAAACCGCATCAGGGAAGCCTGGATCAAGAAACAGAGGCAGTTTCCGATGTGCGATCATTAAGGAAAATTGTTCGAAAAGGAAGGTCCCTAGTTGCTCAGTCACCTACGAGTCCCGAAAACTGCAAAGAAATCAACGATAGAAGCAAATTGGAAATAGAAGCTATCCGAAAGTTAACCAAGTTGAAATGAGATTTTTACCAGGCATACATGATAATGCTACATATTCATTGGGTGATTCTCAAGCGCATCATCAATTTTATTGAGAAGAGAATGCCAGCGCTTGTCGTTTTTGTTTTCTTAACTCAACCAAAGGTGGAAGACAGTCAGCCGACTCTATTTAGAAAGGTACTGAATGCTGGCAACATTAAGGAGCAGATTTAGAAATAGTTAGTAGATTTAATTTTAGAATAGTTTTTCTTAGAAAGAGGAAAGTCATTTAAACTGAATCCTCAAATTCTGTAAATAAGTTATTTAGTTAGTAGTATTTAAACCCTTCTCATGCATTTAGAGAAGGGTCCAGAAATTTATCAAAAACTTGTCCTCAGAACATGCACTTTTGCACCCTCAGAGGAGGTTTTGGTGAATGAATGGAACAGGGTTTATTTGATATTTGCATTTGATATCTGCTACTGATGTTGCACTTCTGTACTCTTAGTAGATGGTGAATCAAAGAGAGATAAATCAATCATTGCTTGAAGCTCATGAGTAGGACTAGTTATAAATGGTACTTTTATCTCTTAACCATTTTTGCTTATGCATTAAAGTGATATTCAGTTTTCAGTTATTTATATGTTACAGCATGAATGCCTGATTTATCATTTCGCACTTTTGTACGGTGAAAACTATTTGTTTATGTTTATTGTATGAATAGCTCATTTATGTGATAAGTTTTAACAGCTGTTTCGTCTAACTTCTTATATGAAGTAGCTCATTTTTATCGAATTCTTTTCTTACGATGGCTAAATGATCGTTATTACCAGTTATTGTATGAAATCTTTGTAGATCGCATATAAGAAAGATCACACCCTGGGTTAGCATAAATTTCGATTTTTTTCTGTTTATTAGAATACATAGCATAGCATTAGAATAGATAGAAGTATTTCAGTCTGAACAGAAACACCCTTCTTTCACACACACACATACACTCGATTGGGAATTTGGTCCCAGATCCCCAGTCGGACCCGCATAAGGAGCTGCCAACCAAGGTCCGGACCGGGTGGGTATCCCCCATGTTGTCGACCTGATTTTCGGGGCCCTCAACAAGACCCTACGTGTTTGTCCTTGAAGGAAAAATTAGTTAGCTAGAGGGAAAATTTTGTTTAGTCAAGTGAAGTAACGTAAAGGATTTGAGTTCATTGATAGAGGTAGATTGAGGAGTTGCATAATGGGAGGCAAGAGGATCTGCAAGATGTGTTCTAAACATGTGGACTAAAAGGGTTTTCTATGGCCACCACCAAAAATTAGGTCAAATGGTTTCCTTTTCAAGGTAGATTGGTTGTCAAAGGACTAACACCAAGCCATAGTTGTATTCATTGTATCAATGTGATTGTAAAGGGCCATGAGCCCCGGTATGGGAGCTCTAACATGTTTTATTATAATTTGTAATATAATAAATAATGTTTTTGAAAAGTTATAAATTTCCATGTGCACTAGTTGATTCCCTGATGTGTGTATATTTCATTGTGAAAAGTAGATGTGTTGTGGCACTTGAGTGTGTTCACATCAAATATTCTAAGAACAAACCCATATTCTCACGTGTCATGGAAATTCAACATATGCCTTGTTCACCTAATAACTACATGTAACTCATCTTAGTATAATCATGTCCAATATAAAATCTTCCCACTTAATAAGTTACCAAGACAAGGCTTATCACATCCAACCATGGCCATAAAACAACTAAGAAAAAAAGTTTACATGTTGACATGCCATAACACCTGACATGTCTTAGAATTTGTTAGAACTATGTGGCATGTGTTAGCATCCTCTATATTCCTTAGCATGCTTTGACACTCACTAACACACCCTAGCACTTCCTAACATGCCTTGGTAGTTTAGCATACCTTGGCACTACCTAGCATATAACCTTGTCTCTAGCACCTTAACACACCTACAACTCATTTACACTCCATCTCACACACTCTAATTCATTCATTTCCATGAATTTTGACTTGGTTCTTCCTTGTGTTTCTCTAACACTCCCTAACACTCCCTAGCATGCATTGGCACACCCTAGCATCTGACACATCTTGGCATGTCGGCCTAGCACTCTAGCATTCTGTTACACAACATTTTGTCACTGTCCTTGTACTCCCCATTCCTTGATCTTGGAGGACCTATATAGTGAACCCCACATGTTTTTCCTTCATGAAGAAGCTCCCATCATGTCCCTCTTCATGAGAAAATCACTTCCCTTTTGCACCATTTCCCTTGAAAATTCTGTTTTTCCTAGTTTACAAGACCGACGCTAATGGCCTTTGTCTCCCCTACCCCGATGTGTAGAGATTAGCACTATTCCCTATGTTGATCGATGCGACTGAGATATTTTCCAATCGAGTCGGTCCTGTTATGGAAATTTCTTTAACTAGATTCGAAGCTTCCATCTCTAGAAGCTCTGTAATGGAAGTCTAGTAAATGGTTTGGCTAGATGGGGTTGATGATGACAGTTTGGGCTCCTTTCCCTGAGAATGATGAAACTACCTCAAGGTATAAGTCTTTCTACCATGAGAAGAGGATCCATCTCCCACTCATATTTCATATATAAACCTCCTTTCTTCCCAACCACAAGCTAGTTAGAGTGTTGGCTGAGTGTGAGTGTACTATTTTGATTAGACAAGCAAGCTATTACTAGTTGTAGCATCTAGTTGTGTGAGGGAGAAGTGTGTTTGGTTTTGACTAAATTCTAATGGGAAGAGCCTTAAAACTATTGTTGATTGAGGCCATCATGGAATGCTAGCAGAAGTGTGTGGGAACCTAGTCTTGTCAGAGGAAGATTGCACCGTCAAGATGAATGGTATATTATTATATGCACCTATTGATTGATTTCCTGCATGTTTTGTAATATTACATATTCATGGCTTCATTTTTCTTGACTTTTTAAGTAGGTTGAATTGCAATTTGTCTATTATTATGTTTGTGTGTTGTTGTTGTTTACTTGTTTCAGGATCTTGAAGAAGGAAGCGAGAGATTTCTGGAGCAAGCAAGCGAGGACACCATCACGCAGGATAAGTGACCAAGAGGTAGGCCCTCTTGATTGATTCTAACCTAAGGAAATCTTCCATAGAATGTATCTGTTGTGGCTAGACCCATTATGAGTCTAGAGGAATTCATTCGTGTTCACACTTATAATTTTACTTCACCACACATTCCTTGGCACTACCTATCATACCTTATGACTCTCTCCTTAGCACACTTTGAGCTTTTTGACACTCTTGGTCACAAAAACTTATTCATTCATTTCCATGCATTTTTACCTTTTTCTTCCTTGTGTTTCCCTAACACTCCTTGGCACGTGTTGGTACATACTAGCACATAGAATATCTTGGCATGTTGCCCTAGCCTTTAGCACACCTTAACACAACCTAACACACCTTGTCACTCCCTCCTTAACACACCATGAACTCGTTGACACTTATAATCACAAATTCTTATTTGTTCGTTTCCATGCATTTTTACGTAGTTATCCCTTACGTTTACCTCCCCAGCTAACACTTCCTTACACGTGTTGACATATCTTAGTCTCATGCCACCCTAGTACTCTAGCATTCCTTAGCACTTGCAAGCATGCCTTGTCACTCCTCATTATCACACTTGAAACTCATTGACACTCCCCATCATAAACTATTATTGGTTCATTTGCATGCATTATGACCTAGTGCTCCCTTGTGTTTCCTTAACACTCCTTAACACTCCTTGGCACATATTGGCACACCCTAAAACTTGGCACATTTCGACATGCTTTCCTAGCACTCTATCATGCCTTGACATTGCCTAGCATACCTATTCACTCCCTCCTTACCACACTTAGAACTTTCTAACACTCCCTATTACACACTCTTATTCATACATTTCCATGCAATTGAAACTAGTCCTCCCTTATGTTTCCCTGACACTCCCTAGCAAGTGTTGGTGCCACACCCTAACACCTAGCACATATTGTCATGCCTTAGAACTTGGTGCCTTGGCATGTCTAACATGCCTTGGAAATTTATAGAAATGTGTTAGCACTTGCTGGAATTCCTTACACACCTTGGTACTCCTTAGTTGGCATGCCCTCATAGATAGCCTTACTTTTTTTGCGACTTGGGAACCCAACCAAGTCATTGAAAAAATAGTGTTATCCCTAGCCTAAAGTCCCTCTTTATCTAAAATTGATTTTTCCATCCCCTTATCATAATCATAGACTTACCTCTTGCAAGTCCTATTCTGAAATTCTCCTAACACACTTCATCCTTGGGATACTTAGAATTCACTAACACTCCCTGGAAGACACTCTTATTCATTTGTTTCAATGCAGTTTGACCTAGTTCTCCCTTTTGATTCCCTGACACTCCCCAACACTCCTCAACATTAATTGACATGGTATGGCATGTGTTATCACACCTTTTCATTCCTTGGGATGCCCTGGCACTCCTTAGCTATCATGCCCTCATAACTACCCTTTTGTTTTAAGACTTGGGAACCAAGCATGTCCTACCTTGACTAAAAACATTAACCAAGTCACAATTAATACAACTATATTATGTGTAGTTCACCTATGAATGGCATATAACTCATATTAGGCTACTCATGTACGATCTTAACTCATCCCACTTATCAAGCTAGCAAGTCAAGCCTCACATCCAACCATGGCCATAAAACAACTAAACAACATAGTTTACACTTGACATGCCATAACACCTCGCACATCTAACAATACCTTAGCACCATGTGGCATGTGTTGGCATCCCCTACATTCCTTGGAATGCTTTAGCACTACCTAGCACAATGTACTACTCCTTGAAATGCCCTAGCACTCTTGCATGCCTTAGCACTTCCTAACATATAACTTTGTCACTCCCTCCTCAACACACTTGGAACTCACTGACACTCCCTATCACACACTCTTATTCATTCATTTCCACACATTTTAAACTATTTCTCCCTTGTGTTTCTGTCGCACTCCCTAACACTCCTTGACACGCATTGGCATGACTTGGCACTTGACCCATCTTGGCATGGCTCCATAGCACTCTCATTCCTTGAAACTACCTAGCATACCATGCCACTTCCTCCTTAACACACCTAGAACTCATTAAAACTCCTCTTCACACACTCTTATTCACTCATTTCCATGCATTTTAAACTAGTGCTTCCTTGTGTTTCCTTGACACTCCATAACAATCCTTGACATCCATTGGAACACGTTAACTCCTGAGACATCTTGGCCTGTTTTCATAGCCTATAATTCTCCTTAAAACTTCCTAACATACCTTATCACCCCTCCTTATCATACTTTATCATTCCCTAGCACATTGTACCAGTCCTACACATGCTATGGCACTCTTACATGCCTTGTCACTACCTAACATATAACTTTGTCACTCCCTCCCTAACACACTTCGAACTCGCTGACACTCCCTATCACACACTCTTATTCATTCATTTCCATGCATTTTGAGCTAGTTAACCCTTGTGTTCTTGTCGCACTCCCTGGCACACATTGACACACCTTGGCACTCTCTAGTTTCCATGCCCTCATAGATAGACTTACCTTTTTTTCAACTTGGGAACCCAACCAAGTCATTGGGAAAATAATGTTGCGTCCAGCACAAAGTCTCCCTTTGTCTAAAATTTCTTTGTCCAACCCATTATCATAACCATATTATTTTCTCCTACAAGTCATATTTAGAACTTCTCTTAACACATTTCATCATTGGCACACTTAGAATTCTCTAACACTCTCTCACACACATTCTTATTCATTCATTTCCATGCATTTTGACCTAGTTCTCCCTTGTGATACACTGACACTCCCTAATACTCCTTGGCATGCATTAAAAATATTTGGCATGTTTTTGCATGCCTTTTTAATTTCTTGGCATGCCTTGGAAATCCCTAACTATCATGCCCTCACAACTATCCTTACTTTTTTTGTGACTTGGGAATCCAACCAAGTTCTGGCTTGACTATAACAACTTGACCAAGTTACAAATACTACAAATAGACTATGCCTCATCACCTAAGAACTTCCTATAACACATCTTAGGCTACTCATGTTCAATCTCAACTCATCCCACCTAAAAAATTAACAAGATAAGGCTCACACCTAACCATGGCCATAAAAACAACTAAGAAACATATTTTACATCTTGACATGCCATAGCACCTAACACACCTTAGAATCCCTTGGCACTATGTGGCACATGTACTTAGCATCCCTTGCATTTCGTGGCATGCTTTAACACCCCCTAGCACACCCTAATACTCCCTGACACACCTTGGAACTCTACAATGCCCTAACACTACCAAGCAAATAACCTTACCACTCCCTCCTTAACACACCTAGAACTCACTAACACTCCCTTTGACACACTCTTACTCATTCATTTCTATGCATTTTGACCTTGCTCCCTTATGTTTCCTTGACACTCTCGAACACTCCCTAGCACACATTTGCACACCCTAACACCTCGTACATATTGGCATGTCTCCCTAGCACTACCTAGCATACCTTGTCACTCTCTCCTAAGCACACCTAGAATTCACTGACGCTCACTATCACACATACTTATTCATTCATTTCCATGCATTTTCACCTAGTGCTCCCTTGTGTTTCCTTAGCACTCCCTGGCATTTGTTGGTGACCCTATGATCCAGGTGGATGTTGGTGGCCACCCACCTATCCCATTTGGACCCCCGCAACTGTCTCTTTCAGTTTTTCAG
>APFE030231318.1:0-11325 GCA_000404065.3 Pinus taeda
TTTATTAAACATAATTTATGTTTTTTTTTTTTAAATCAGAAGTATATATTAAAGAAAAAAGTATCTTACAAAAAGTCTGCCAAGGCAGATGGAAACCTTAGATGACCATTTCAACCTCGCTGCCAACCAACTTTGGGCTTCCAAAATCGAGCTGCACACCACGCAGGGCGGCTTGCTCTTGAACACAGAGAGAGAACACCACGACACTGTAAAAATTTGGACATAGACAGATAACATATGTACTTTGCATAGGGCCGAAGCCGGTACATAAAACAAAGTGAAAAGAAAGAGACAAGAAAAACTGGCGTGGAGCTGTAACAGAAGAAACCAAACAGAGAGAAACAGAGGACTAGGGGAGCCCGCCAGAGCGCGGGAAGCCTCCAATCCGACTTGCTGTATCTAAGCCCACGTCCAGGATATGCCTGTCTATTTTGGCTTGCAATTCTTGCATGGAGTGGAAGTCTTGAACCTCCTTCATCCTTTGTTCCTGCACAAGGGGATCCGAGCTCAGAGTTTGCCGAAGCAATCTGATGAGCAAGGTCAGTTTCTTGTTGACCACTTCCACCCCTTCCTGTACTGCGGTGATTCTGCGCTCCAACGACTCATGGCTTTCGGAAGGATTAGCTGACTGATTTTCCCAAGCTGGGTGCTCCTTCCCAGTACACTGCTTCCCATCTTCCTTAACCTCCAGGGCTTTTGCCAGGAGAGTCTTTATTCTCCAGCTCTCCGCCTTAGTGCGAGTAAATTGGGTTGCTCTTTTGGCGGGCATACCCAGGTCACTCATCCAATCAACCTCATCTGCAGCGACTCCTCCCTGTTTTTGCGCTTCTTCCTGTTTCACTTCAGCCTCCATCTCCGCGATTTTGCGTTTGCTTCTCACTGAGGCTCTAGTTTCATACATGTTCTGCGCTATGCGTAATTCTCGGTTGGCCGCAGCGCATCTACAGCTTCCCACATCCATACTGTTCCCTCTGAAATTCTCATGGTGAACCCTTCCACTAACAGGCTAGTTACGGTTGCTAGCAGAGCTAAGGAATGAGATGGAGGAAACTGAGCCATGACTCCCGGTTAAATAGCTTTTTGACATAGATTTTTCCAGAAAATTCCCTCCCCTTCGATCCAGAGTGGTGGTACTATTGTTATTAATGCAGAGGGTGTTCGCACACCTCTCAAATCCTTCCCCTGCAATCACATAAATGTTTTTGATTGCCTTCCTATCAGGTTTGAGGCAGTTGTCCTTTCTCCCCAAACGGTCTTTATGGATTTTCTCGTGGCATGAACCAAGTTGATGGTTCCCATGTTTGGCTCTCCCTTGCCATGATGACCACCACCACAACTGTCCAGTCATCCAGCTTCTATGATAATAACCCCAGCCGTTACCCGAAGTTTCGTTTTTACAGTGTCGGAAAAAGAAACCGTTGCTGGTCAGGCCCTGTCGGTATCGATTAAGTCTTGCTGTGCCAGCTGTGTGCATCGTGTTTTCAAGTTCGGGCAGTCCACCTCCTCCCAACAGCTATCCCACCCCCTGTCCTGACTGTCTACTCCACAATTTGTAGTCCGCCAGCCCGTTTGCCCGACGTCTTACCGCATGGAAGACTAGACCTTTCATGCCAGCCATGAGTTCTGCAATGTTTTCCGTGACTTTGGCTAGCCGCCAATACTTTGTGGCTTTGTTTGCCTTAGTGCCTCGCTGCATTTTTTGAGCTGTGGAAATGACCAGAGATGAATCCCCTTCCAGAATTATGTTACAGAGGCGCATGGATTTTGCAATTCTTAGACCATGCTCTAGAGTTGCAAACTCCATTTCATTATTTGTGCTTTCCCTGAGCGCTTTATAATAGATGTGGAGAATTTCTCCATGTTGGTTGCGTAGGACACCTCCAATTTCTGCCATGCCGGGGTTGCCTCTCGAAGCCCTGTCAAAATTCAACTTCAAACCTCCTTCCGGTGGACGCTGCCATTTATCATTCTGTGAGGGTGGATGCATTCTGTGTCTCGGAACAGTGATGTTGTTGGTCCCTTCCAGCCGAAAGCTTTTCAATATATGTAAGTCCTGTGCTGTCGGCTTCTCATTGCTTTCCTCTCTACATTTCGTTTGGATTAAGTGCTGAATGTTGGTTATTATATTGTCTTTAGAGAAATCAATGTTCCTGTGTTCATCTTGGAAAATTATGCGGTTGTGTTCCTTCCAGATAGACCATAGTAAAAACCCTGGTACCGATTTCCATATGCTATTGACTCTTTGTATGTTAGAGAAGTCTTTTTTCCAATTCAGTACAGTACTGTGAATGGAATCTCTATTACGATCAGAGCTGCTAAGAATCCCTTCCATCCATCTCCATAATTGACAGGCCCATTCACAGGTGTTGAAAAGGTGGTTCAGGGATTCCTCCTCCACGAAACACATAGGGCATCTTGAGGGTCCCTTGAAACCTTTCTTGCACAAATTGTCCCAAGTTAAAGTCTTGTTTCTCATCAGAAGCCAGAGGAAAGTTCTGATCTTCGGCCATAGAAGGCTGTCCCAGACCTTGTTGCACCATGGCATGACCTCTGCCTGTTCTTCCTTTTCTATTATGTTCCTGGCCTCTTTTAGTGAGAAATCACCATTACCTTTGAGACCCCACCTTACCTTATCATCCTCTTCAGTTTTCCTAACCTTTCTTTTTAGGATGCGCTCACTGAAATGCTGATAAATTTGGTTGTTTTCCTTTGTATTCCCAGGATTTAAGTTTATCCATTCCCTCCAATTAGCATCCCCACTGTTTTGATTCCAATACTGACGGACTCTGTATCTTCCCTGATTTTGACTTGTTTGCTTTATGGTTTTTAGCTCTGGTGAATCCAGTTTAGGGAACTGCTACCATGCATCTTCCCAGAACATGGCCAGCCTGCCATTACGAATCTCCCAAAAGCTGTGCTCCTATACTAGGTTCTTGTTATGCTTGGCATGATTCCATATGGGCAACCCTTCCAGGATTTCCTGTAGTCTGATGAGGTCCTGAGTGTCACAGTTTGGAGAGTACTTTTCCTTCCAATGCCTAACCCACGGTAAAGTGGGATTCTTAATCCATTTCCACCATATCTTAGCTCCACAGGTCCGGTTGACCACCCCTGGATCAACTAAATTCAGTCCCCCCATAGATTTTGGCAGGCAGAGTTTATTCCAAGCCACCAAAGCCCACTTCTTCTTATCCCCATTTCCACTCCATAGAAAGGATCGCTGAATATTTCTCATTTGCTACATAATGCCTTTGGGGGCAGGAAGCATAGAAAGTAGGTATTGCAGGATGGCCTGCAGAACAACTTTGGTTAGGACGAGTCTGCCCACTAGGTTGAAAGCTCTGTTCGTCCAGTGTGAGCATTTTTTCTTCATGTTGGCTAGTACTTTCTCCCAATGAATTTTCTGCCAGGGTCTTAGAGTCAGAGGAGCTCCCAGATATCTCGATGGTAGGGAGCCAATCCTGAATCCAAGTTGGGACAGGTGAGTTTGAACTGTCGGGTGAGTGTTGAAAAAGAAAATAGTGGATTTAGAAAAATTAATTTCCATGCCAGAGGCATGGCTGAAGAGATCAAGGATAGCTCTGTAGGCTACCGCCTCCTTCACAGTGGGTGTTCCATGTAACATGGTGTCGTCGACAAACTGTTGATGAGTAGTAGCTGGAAGCGATCTTATAGGCTGTAGACCTTTTATGGCACCTTCCGCTTTCTTCTTGGCAATGGTTCGGCTGAGGCCTTCCATTAAAATTACAAAGAGGAAGGGGGATAGGGGATCCCCTTGTCTTATTCCCCGCGAATGTGTGAAGGGGACAGAAGGAGCACCATTGACAAGGATGGAATATCTAGGATATTTGATGAGAGCAAGTATCCATTTGATCCAGGTCCTGCAGAAGCCAAAAGCTCCTAGAACAGCTTCAATGTATCTCCAGCTAACTTTGTCATAGGCTTTTGACAGATCCAATTGCATGAGCATGCCTGCTTCTTTTCTTGAATGAAGCGAGTGAATCATCTCCTGCGCTAGCAAGATATTATCGAGAATTTGTCTACCCTCAACATAGCCCGATTGCTCTTCTGAGATTATACCAGGGAGTATCGTCTTTAGTCTATTTGCTATGACTTTTGAAATAATCTTGTAGATTACATTACATAATGCAATGGGTCTGAATTTTTCAGGTGTCTTTGCATCTTCAACCTTAGGTATGAGTGCTAGAAAGGTGGAGTTGAGGGATTTTAGAATGGTTCCTAAACGTTTGGAATCCTCCACTACCTCCCATACTTCCTGCTTGACTATGCTCCAATAGGCCTTGTAGAAATTGATGGTGAAGCCATCTGGACCTGGAGCTTTATCATTAAGCATGCTCCTAATCGCTTCCTCCACCTCTTCCAAAGATATTTCCCTGCATAGGTCCCAATTCTGATCTAAGGTAATAGACTTAGGGATGGCAGCTGTTAATTCCTTGATGGCTTCATCTCGGTTTATGGGTGGTTCCTGAGCAATTGATTTGAAGGGGTCCGAGAGTAGAGCAGATATGACATTGTGATTCTTTAGAATCTCCCCTGCATTATTTTTCAGTTCGAGAATTCTATTAGTACTTCTATGGTCTAGAGCCGACCTGTGAAAAAATTTAGTATTCAGCTCCCCCTCTTTTAACCATTGAATTCTCGATTTCTGTTTCCAAAGAGTCTCATCTTGAAAGCAACGTTTATGCCATTGCTGAGAAAGAATTTTTTCCTGTTCCATTGCCTCGACACTGTGGTTGCCTGCTGCACCATCTTTGTGGATCTGTTCCAGTTTGTTCTCTAGAATGGCTTTTTCCTGGAATATGTTTCCGAAAACCGTTTTGTTCCAATCTTTTATCTTTTCTTTAGTTACTTTCAGCTTCTTTTGTAGATTGAACATCTTGGAGCCTCTCACCTCCAAGGGTTCAGACCACCATTTCTTTACCATCTCGAGGAAGTTGGGGTGGTCTAACCAAAATTTTTCAAACCGAAAAGGTTTGTTCCTTGGGGTGCCCTGAACTTCTACAATAAGCGAGATTGGCCAATGATCCGATCCTCCACTGGGAAGGATATCTGATTCCTCTATTATGCCATCCATTATGATGCTTTCTGAGATTAATAATCTATCCAAGCGAGAAGCTATTAACCTATCACCCCCCCTTCTGTTGTTCCAGGTGAATAGGCCACTTTTGGGGTGGATATCTACCAGCTTAACAGTTTCAATGAACTCTGTGAAGGCTTCTGCATCTCTATTCAGTTTCCTAAGACCTCCTTTTTTTCCAAAAGGGTGGTTATCATATTGAAATCGCCCCCCAAAATACACTTAGATCTGGGATGTCTAATAATAAGCATGGTTAATGCGTCTAAAAAATTTATTTTGTCTTCTAGTTTCTGAGGACTATAGATATTGATACAGAGGAAAGAACCAAAATTACCTATGGGTTGGAACTCCACCGCCATGAAGTGTTTGTTCGCCTCCGTCGATAACATCTGGATTTCCTTTGTGTCCCACATAGTTGCAAGGCCTCCTTCTCTTCCCTGACTCGCATTCTCTAGAACTTCCATGTGTCTCCCAAGCTTTCTGCAAAGATTGTTGATATTGGGGCTGCTGCATTTAGTTTCTTGTAAAAGCATAATTTCTGGTTTATATTTCTGGATTTTCCGCTTTAAGATTCCGTGTTTTGCCTGGCTGTTAAGCCCTCTGGCATTCCACGAGATAATATTCATATTTAACTGATTTTTATTGGAAGGACTGGAAGGCACTTAACGCCTTCATCTTTCCTGAGTTTATCATGATCATGCCTAGTTCCTGTAGAACTTCACCACTTGTTCTCCAACCTCTTCTTTTTTTTTGTTTTGAGCTGGATGTTTTCCATAAAAGAATTTTTGAATGTAAGTTGTTGTCTTTCACTACACCTAGCTTCCTATTCTGCCTTTCAAGTTCTACCTTTTGCCTTGCTATGAACAGGTCGTTTACCTTCCTGATTTCTTCCTCCGATGTGTTCTCTATTCCTCGGGACCTCCAGTTCTCAGCAATTACTGGTAGGTTCATTCCTTCCCTGCCTAGCGCCTCTTCCCATTCTTGATCTTCCCTGCCGCCATCACTGGTCAGCATATCAGTTTCTTCTTCGGTTTCCTCTGTTCTCTCTTGCATTTGTACCTCATTGTTGAGGTCCCCTTCATGCATATATTCCCTTGTTGGTATTTCTTTTTCCTCATTTTATGCTCCTGATGTTAGGGTTTTGTGCTTGTCCTCCGAGTCAGTTTCAGGATCTAAGATCACAAAAGGATTGCTGTGGTTATTCCTCTCCGTGTTTCCTTTGAAACTCTTTTTTCTATTAGCTCTTTGTCTGGATTTGGGTTTGATGAAGGCTTCTGTATCTTTATGGGCTTGTGCTGCTTCGGTCTCTAGTTCCTTCCTTATCATAGGGCAGTCCCTCATCAAATGCCCATGTTCGTGGCATTTGTGGCAACGGAAGGGAATCTGCTCATAATCGATATCCTGAAAGTAGTCCTCGTCCCTATATTCCAACCAAAGTCCCTCATGTAGTGCCCCAGAGATGTCCATTTCAACACATATTCTGGCATAAGAGGTGTATCTCTTTTGAAGAGTAGCTTCAGAGGCCTTGATGAATGTCCCCAACTTGTCACAGATTTGTTTCAGTGCATTCAGACCCCAGTAGTCTATTGGAAGAGAAAATAAATGGATCCATACTGGGACTTGGGTGAAAGACTCCTCCAGAGAAAAATTTGGTTTCCATGGTCTCATGTACAGACCTGCTGAAGCCAAAAAATATGGGCCCCCGTCAAAAACTGTGTCCTTATCTTCTAGGTTGGAGAAGACAACAGTGAAAAAACCCTTGGCTCCAAGGTGAAGCTTGACATCCCCCCTGTGGTTTCCAATGTTGTTTGATCCAATGACAGAGAGTCCTTTTAGACGGCCAAATGCCCATAAACTTGCAGATAATGGCCTGTTCTGCCATATGCTCTCTGTATGCCTGAATCTCTGGGTTAGTTATAACTACCCTTAGGTTATTGGTCTTTTTTGGTTTGCAGGCGCCACTGGATGAAGTGTATTTATTGGGGTTTGAACTAGGTTCCCCCTCCTTTTCCGGCTTTCCTTGCCTGTCACCTATCTGCTTCCTCTCATCATCATTTTGTCGTTTCTCGTTCCCTGGCAAATTAATTATTAATCGAATTTTGTCTTTATCCCTTTCAGGCTTTCATTCTCTGTGCCTGCGCCCTCCGTTGTTCCATTTGGATTGTCAGTTTCCCCTTGAAATTGCTCCTTATTCCTTCTGCCATTCTGCGTGTTATTGTCAAGCCCAGAAATCCTGACCCCTTCCTTCTGATATTGCTTCTACTTCTGCATGACTATCTGTTTGAAAGTAGGGGCCCCACTGGACCCATCTGCCTCCATGCGGTCGGTCAGCACTTGACCTTGATGAAACAATGCTTCAAGGCAGGAGAAAACTGCCTCCAGACCTATTGAGGAATCAGCACCTTGGAAAACTCAACTACGGCTATGAACATAGACAACAGCTAAAGAAACGGCCTGCCGCTGCTGTGCTTGCAGAGGGATAGAGCCTGTGCCTGTCATAGAAAGCTCAAACCCTAGCAGCCGCTATGAAAGTCCAGATCCTTAAACATAATATATGTTAGTGTTAATAGTTTTTTGTATTAATATTAAAATTATTTAAAATGATTAATGTTATTAATTATTGTTATTAAACTAAAAATGATAATAAATTAATATTAAGAAAATTATTAATTTAATTAATTAGTTAATTTAATTAATATTATATATAATTAATATATATATATATATAATATATATATATATAATATATATATATATAATATATATATATTATATATATAAGAATTATTATTATTATAATTACTATTGTGAATGATTAATTAATTAGGAACTAATTATAATTATAATTATTTTAATTTATTAAAGTTAGGTTACTAATTTATTTAACATTCGAAAGGAGGGCTAAAACTAAGAGGAGTTTGTGACCTTAATTTCTCTTATTAGGGGAAGCCAGCTTCCACTAATCTCCATCCCATTGTCTCTGTTGAGATTATGAGGGTGTTTGATAATTTCAAGAGCTTCTCTCATCTTTCGCTTATGATGTTGCTCCTCCCTAGCGATAATTGAAGCGCTCTCCAAACAGATGTGGTGCTTAGTTTTTGAGGAGGATCCTACTAGGGCCGAAGTACAAGACCTTTCATTCTTAATATCAACTCCATGTTCCTTTAGTCTAGTCTGCAAGGAGCGACCTGTTTCACCAATGTAGCTTTTTCCACATGAGCAATCTATTTTATAGATTCCTTTATGCTGATGTTTATCAATACTATCCTTGATGGATCTCATACCTTGCCTAATAGTTCCAGGGGCGGAGAACTGCGTGAATATGTCATTCTTCCTTAGGATTTTAGCAATCCTATCTATAACTCCATGAATATAAGGTAGGAAAACCCTACCACACTGAGGTTGATCACATGCCTTAGGTTCATGAGATAATATCCTTTTCTCGGCCTTCTTTATTGCTCTTTTAATCTCATATTCTTTGTAGCCTAGACCCTTAAAGGTTGACACTAAATGCTTCTTTTCTTCATTTATATGATCAGTGTCACAAATTCGAAGGGCCCTGATAGCAAGAGTGTTTAGAACACCAAATTTTTGGGTTGGGTGATGGTGGGACTCAGCGTGGAGGTAGTTTTCAGTATGGGTTGACTTTCTAAAAACCTTATGCCCAAGGGAGCCATCATTTTTCCTGATGATGAGAATGTCTAAAAATGGGATGCTCATGTTTTCTTCAAGCTCCATAGTAAATTTAATTTCCGAAGAGATGGAATTTAGGTGAATAAAAAACCTTTCAAGCTCTGTTTTACCATGTGTCCATTTTATATTGGTATCATCGATGAATCGCTTCCACCATTGTGGCTTTAAGGGGTAAGATTCCAGGGCCTTCTTTTCAAATTATTCCATGTATAATTTTGCAACGATTGGTGAAAGGGGGGATCCCATTGCCACACCAGATGTCTGCTCATAATATACTCCTTGGAAGGTGAAAACAGTTGATCGCAGGCAAATTTCAGCCAATCTTGCAGTTCCTGGATCAGTAACATCTTTTATAACTTGAATGGCTTCATCAAGAGGAATCTTGGTGAATAAGGACACTACGTCAAAGCTAACAAGGATGTCATCACTTTCCATCTTCTCATTCTTAATAAGATTCACAAAGTCATGGGAGTCTTTGATGAAAGAATCAGTGTTTCCGACAAGGGGCTTAAGGATTTTTGCAACATACTTAGCGAGCTCATAGGTAGGGGATTCAATGGTATTAACAATAGGTCTAAGAGGAACTCCTTCTTTATGAATTTTGGGTAACCCATAAATCCTAGGGATGGTTTCACAAGATGGGATCAATTTATTTTTTAATTTATCCTCAAGGTTGGACTCCAAAATCGTCCTTTTCACTTCTTTCATAATCTTGGGGATGGGATTTCTCCTTAGTTTCTTATAGCTCCCACACCTGAGGTGTTCATTCATTTGCAAACATATTCATCTTTATCCAAGATCACTGCTTCTCCTCCCTTATCTGCCTTAAGGACCACAATTTTGTCATTGTCTCGTAGGGTTTTGAAGGCACTTTGTTCTTCTTTGCTCAGATTACTCTTGGAAGCTTTGGCCTTCCTCATAATGAGGGAGAACTCCTGTCTTAATGCTTCTTTATCTTCCAGGGGGAGGTTGTTGATCCCATCCTCTATGCTACATATCATTTTTCAATGGGAAGGTTTTTCGGAGCAATTACAAATCCCAGACCCTTGCTGAGGATGTTCATGACTGCAGGGTCCAATTCCTGAGAGGAAAAATTTACCAGTTTCTTTTTTAATTTTGTTTTGGCAGTGTTAACTGAATAACTTCCAACTTTCTCTAAACCTTTGTTAATTCTGTTTGAATCAGTGTTTTGTTCCAAATGCTTATTGTCTAACAATTGAACGTTGTGGCCAGTATTACTGTAGTTGCTAATTTTTTCACAGTCTGAATTGCCCAACGTATACTCATTCAACACCGAGTTATTACCGATGGCGCCCTGCGTATAATGATTAAGGCTCTTCATGCTTATCAAAGTATACCCATTTGAGTTATCATAGTTAATTAACTGCGCAGAATCCCCTTCAACTTGTGTACCCATTGATTGAGTTCTACGCAGCATTATAGATATGCGTATTATCTTTTAGGTAATAGACATTATGCGTATTGTTCCTCATTACATCCCGTGCAAAACCTAATTCACCTGCGTTATGCTTGTTCAAGTAATTATGGGCAGCGTTATTAACTGCATCATGCGCATAACTTAATTCATCACCTATGTGCGTATTTATGTTCAGGTTATGTGTGTTTCTATTCAGGACTGTTGCGTTATTGTCATGCGTCCTTTCACCTGGGTCTTTGTTCTATGTCAATGTTATATCAACTGCGTTTCTGTCCATTATGTTTGGTAAACCCTGCATTAGCTTTTTGATGACCCTGTTGTTGCCAGAACCACCTGCGTTCTGTGTATGGTTACTGCTGTTAACCGTGTTACCATTGCTATCTAAACCACTATTGCTATTTCATTCTGTGTTGTGAGTGTTATCAGATGGATTAATGTTCAGCGTCTCAACTTTATAATGCGCTCTGTATAATAGATTGGACAGTTTCTTCCTTTGAAATTTTTCAGTAATGTGTCCTTCATTAATGGCTTTCAGAGCGGCCCTGCATCAATAATGGACCAAAGATCCTTGCCGATGATGCTGGCAAGTTTTAGGTGTGCAGAGAATGCTGAGCGTCCAAGATAATCCAGAGAGGCCCTGACCTTTTTAATTTCTGCCCTTATTAGAGACATGCTTAGTTGAAAAAATGCTTTGCTATTATATCTGTTGTGTAACCTATGATTAATTTGTGCAAATGGAGGAATGAGATTATTGTCACGACAGTTCTTAAGAAAATGTAGGTCTGCAGCTCTTCTTGCTATCTTCGCTCTAGATTTTTCGAGTAAATTGATTTCACTCCAGGTATCCCCTCCGTATAGGGAAATGATTATGGATTTTAGACCTTTGTGGCTCATTTCTTCTAACTTAGTTACCAGAGAATCGATAGCAAGAATCATTTTTTGCCAACGTTTCAAGTCCCAACCGGGATCCATCATGAGGACCAATTGAATGCTTGATAGAAGAAGTGCTGATTTGAGAGATAAATAGTAAAGAGGGAAAATTAAGAAGAAGGTCGACTACCACTATTTCTTTGATGAGAGGTCGGCCAATTTCATT
>APFE030231320.1:0-11644 GCA_000404065.3 Pinus taeda
AGGAAGAGGAATGGGGACTGAGAATGAGGAGGAGGTGGTGGCAAAGGCTGAAGTAGAATGTAAGAAGAGTAGGCAGAGGAGGAAGAGGGGGAGGAGGCGTAGGTGAAGACAAAGAGGAATGGGGAAATAGGAATATGGGTAGGGGATAGGGATGAGGCAGAGGTGAAGGCGAAGAGGAATAGAGGAAGAATGGTGACAAAGGAGGAGGAGGAGAAATGAGGGAGAAATGGGGGATGAGGAATAAGGGTAGAGAAAGATGAATGGGAGTAGAGGAATGGTGGAGGTAGATGAAGGAGGAGGAGGTTGTGGAGGATTAGGGGAGGAGGAGGAGATGGAGGAGGTGGGGGAGAGGAGGTGACGAAGGAAGCGATGTGGGGAGGAGTCAGAGGAAGAGGGTTTGATGAGGTGGAAGAGGTAGAGGAGGATTGGGTGAAGGGAGAGGTGGCGAGGGGAGGGGGTGAGGAGAGGAAGGAGGTGGGGGTTCCATGGTGGTGGGAAGATGGGGAAGAGGTGGAGGAGGAGAGGGAGGAGGAGGGGGTTGGGGGAAGGATGTGGTGGAGGGGGAGGAGTTTGAGGGGGGATGGAGATGCGGAGGAGGAGGAGGAGGTGGGGGAGGATCAGTAGGCGCGGTGGCAACGCGATATGGGGAGGTTTCAGACGGGGTTGGGAGAAGGGGGAGGAGGAGGAGAAGGACAAGGAGAAAGAGGAAGAGGAGGAGGAGGTGGCATGTGAGGATGGTGAGGCAGGGGACAGTGAGGAGGTGTGGGGAGAGAGGGTGATGTGGGAGTAGTGGGAGGAGGGGTGAGTAGGAGTAGGAGGGGGAAGCGGCATGAGGAGGAAGAGGGGGAAGAGGAGGTGGGGAAGGATGGGGAGGTAGATTGGTTGTTTGAGAGAGGAGGGAGGTTGAGGGAGAGGGGGAGAGGTTTAGGGGGGAAGAGGTTGAGAAGGGGGAGATAAAGTAGAGGAGGACGAGAAGGAGGAGGAGGAGGACGGGGACCGGAGGAGGCAGAGTGGGTGGGCAGGCGCTAGAAGAGAAAGACTAGAGGGGGGGGAGGCACTGGAAGAGGGAGAGTGGAGGGTGTGGAGGGGGAGGAGGTGGAGGGCGACGAAGGAGATGCTAGAAGAGGTAGAGTGGAGGGAGAGAAGGCCAAGGAGGAGGAAGAAGAGGATGTGGGGGAAATGGAGTGGGAGGAGGAGACGTGGGGCAAGGAGGAGGTGGAGGAGGTAGTGGAGGAGGGGGAGGGGGAGGATGGTGTAGGAGGAGAAGGGGTAGATGCAGAAGATACGGAAGGGGTAGAGGAGGAAGAGGTGGAGGAGGGAGAGGAGGAGGAGGAGGCTGAGACAGTGTGAGAGGGTGGGATGGAGGGGGAGGAATTAGAGGAGGTAAAAATAGGAAGAGGAGGAGGAGGCGAGGGAGGTGAAGGAGGAGGAGAAGAGCTAAGAGTCGGAAGACGCGGAGGGGCAAGATGTGGAGGAGGAGGTAGAGTGGGAGTGGGGCGTAGACGACAAGGAACAAATGAGGTGGAAGGGGTGGTGAAGGGGGAGGAGGATTAGGCGGGGGGAGGCAGTGAGTAGGGGGTTGAAGTGGGGGTTCGGGGTGGTAGGGCATTTTGAGGAGGCCTAAGGGGAGGAAGCGACGGAGGGGGAAGCGGTGAATGAGGAGAGATATGAGGAGGCGGGGGAGGTGAAGGAAAAGTAGGTGTGAGGGGGAGGAGTGGGAGGAGCGGTGAAGAGGTGGAAGAAGAGAAGGAGGTGGAGGAGGCAAAGTCAGGGGTGGTAAAGGAGGAGGAGAAGAGCTAAGAGGTAGAGGGGAAATAGATGGAAGATGTGGCAGAGTAGGGGTGGGACGTAGAGGAAGGGGAATGGACAAGGAAGAAGGGGCGACGAAGGAGGAGATGAAGGGGGAGGGGGAGAATGTTGCGAGAGGGGGTGAGTAGGGGGAGGAGGGGTGGGTTGGGAGGAGTGAGGGAGTTGGAGGAGGGTAAAGTGGAGGAAGAAATGGAGGGGGAAGAAGTGTATGAGGAGGGGTAGGAGGAGTCAGGGGAGGTGAAGGCATAGGATATGTGTGGGGAAGAAGTGGGAGGACAGGGGAAGATGTGGCAGAAGAGGTGGAGGAGGAGGAGGTGTGGTAGGATGGGGAGGTAGGGGGGAGGGTGAGGAGGAGGTGGAAGAGGAAATAGTGAGAAGTGGAGGACGAGGATAGGGTGGAAGAGGTCGAGGGGGAAGACGAGGAGGTCGAGGAGAAGGTGAGCAAGGAGAGAGGCACTAGATTATGCATAGTGGAGGGCGAAGGTGGCGAGGTTGATGATAGAGGTGGAGGAGGAAGAGGTGGATGAAGAGGGTGAGTACGGGTAGGATAGGGGGTGAGGAGGATGGGTTAGAGGGGGAAGAGATGAATGTGTAAGAGGCGGAGGAGGAGGAGAGGAGATAAATAGTTGTAATGCAAAAAATCATCTCATTTGAAAGCCTCCTTGGAATTCAATGTAGGGAGGGTATTTCTCTAAGTGAACCTACAATTTTAGTGTGGTGTACACATGTAAGTACTGAGAATTAAATAGGTTAGAATATTCTAGAACAACATTTCTAAACTAGACTTTAAAACAATATTGAGAAAAGAGGCTTGCCTCAACAATGTTAAGATAATTCAATTTCACAGGAATTCCTTGCATACCTCTAGTGTCATACCATGAGGAAACAAGATTGACATTAGCATCCCATCTCCATCACCATCATTGTAACCTAAAAATTGTGATACCATATTCTATCAAATGATCATTTGAGTTTGCTCTTAAAACAATTGCACACAGCCTTGGAAATTAATAGGAATCGCAGACCTTGCGATGCTATGAAATTTGCATGGAGTGATATAGCTTTGTACAGGGAAATTATGTGAAGAATGCCAAAAAAATAAGGAAAATTATATCTTTTATCTACTCACAAAGTCCAACACTTGATGTTTTCTATCCAAAACCTAACATTGCAATTATGTAGCCTCCTTTTGATTTTCTTCAATAAGAAAAAAAATTAAGTAGGTGAATTCAAAGAAGAAAATGGTTAAATTTTGGCTTAAATAAATAATTACAAAAGAAAATTAAAAATATAAATTGTTGTTTACATAGAAAAATGTAGGATGGTGGTCCTCAAATTTAGAAGGTTAATTCCATTCTATGAGTTGTCCCAATCTTTTTCTTCATATATAGAATAAAAATAGATTCCAAAATGAAATGTAGATAACTTATGAACAACCAACAATGTGCTTGGTCATTGTTTAGTATTACTAACATCATATTGTGAACTACAAATTAGTGCTATAATTCAAAAAGGAAAGAGTAAATTTTTACAGATCGAAAAAACAAATACCATTCTCTTACAAAATATGACATAATATAAAAAGACATATAAATATCATAATTACATTTTAAAATATATTTCTTTATATATTTATTCACTCATATCTAAAAAAATAATAAAAATTTATAAGGTTGTATTTACTAATTTTATAGAATTTAATGATACAAATTTATTTTTATGAAATTATTTATTGTAAAATAATTTTAATTACCATGGGTAAGTTTTGTGATTATGTTGTGAAACCTAGATATAAGAGAATAAGATGTGTGCAATAAAGATGTAGAATACTGAATTTTGCATTTTGTAAGCCACATCAAAATTAAGGCCAATTAGCATTCTACAACTAAAATATCTTAGTTCTATTTTGATGTATTTATTTGCAATGTAGAAATCACTAAGAAACATCCATGCTTGTAATTCTATTTCAAATTGGTAAAATATTCTTCAATGCTTTAATTTAGCTTCTACGACACAAATTATGCTATGTGGCTTACTTTTCCTTACACACGAATTTTTACACTCTTTGTTACTTCCTTATTTCTATATATAAGTGTTTTACGAGTGGAAGTCTAGTTTGAATAAGTTGGAAAGGGAGGCGGTACATGTATTTAAATACTTCTAATTAGGATTTAAAGGGTTCTTAACGACTACAACTTCAAAAAAGAGGAAGCATTTGGGTACGTAATGAGAGAAATTGAACAATTTTATTGAATTTTGTTAGCTATAGTGTGGGGAGAAAGTAGCAATAATTGCTATATACAATTCAAACTTATGTTATTATCAAGGGTTGATGCAAAAATGGAATTCATGCATAAAATATATTGTGTGGTTGGAATGCATGTGGTGACTAAGTAAATAACATTCTAGTGTAAATGTTTTAACAAGGTTTAAATTCAAAATTTGGACATCATAGAAGGAACCTCTAACTAGAAAATGACCACATGGAATTATCTAAGAGAGTAATAACTCTAATAAATTAGATTTATAATTGTTGATATTGCTAAAAAAAATGTAGCTCCAATAAGACAGTGCTAGGAAAAAAAGTTGAAGAGTTTGGAGTGAGGATTAAATTTGCAAAAGAAAGACTTGTGGATCTTTGAAGAAGATTGTTTGTCGAGATCTCATGTGACGTGATGATGAAGATGATGAGTTATTGGAGGAAGGAGAGGGCATTTTAGAAGCAAGGATGGGATATAGATAGAAGTGTTGGTGCTTTTTGCACATTTAGCTTCCCCCGAGAATCTCCAACTTCGAATAAAGATGAAGGATTTACCTTATGAAAGGTGGGATCAAAGGGAAGAAACATATCATTAAGGGCCATAAACCAATAAAATATTTTAGGTAAGTCCTATTTATCCTAACAATAACAGGAGGAAAAAGATAAGAAAGGTGAAATTGGAAATAATTGTCCATCAATATGGGCCCATAAAAAAAGTGAATGGTGAATCCCACGTATGTTTGGTAAGTTATAAGTTATCATATTTAATGGTTGATGTAGTATGTATAACACAAGAACAACTTAGAGTTCTTACTCAGTAGGAATTTAATCACCCTTGAAGTACTGAAGGATAGTATAAGAGCTCTTAGTAGGACAAAGATTGTTTGAAAAACATGAATCTTCATAAATTCTTGAAGGTTGCAAATATACATCTTGTTCATAAAAGTGAGGAAGCTAATTAAGATATTAAATTATTAGATACCAAGTAGTATAGAATTTTTTTGTGGTTAATATTTACAGTGGATTAATTTTCCGTGTTTTTCAGTAGAAGAGTTTCCATAGAAGGTGATATAAGTGTTAACTAACCTAGACTATGTGTCGTGTTGAACATTTATCTCCCTATTAATGAAAAAAATGATTACCTTTCCCATTGAATTTAAGTATATTTTACTAGTTTTCCATATATTTTAATGTGTTTACTAAAACATATTTATTAGGTTGTCAATAACTATCTAAAATTTTATTTTCATATTGTAATAGAAATCTATTCTGAATCACATGGAACATGTCTTAAATATTTCACATTCATTTAAAGGGGATTTTTGGTGAATAAAGTGGTTAGTGAAAATATGTATTATTGTTTCATTATATTTTTGTTTCTTTCCTTTAAATTCCATTCATAAAGAAAAGAATGAGAATGTATTCAAGATTCGAATAATTTTGATAGAAATATATATCTCTAAAAGTTGTTGAAATTAAACACAACAACATCATAGAGTTCAATAAATGACCCCCACATTTAACTCAACATTCATAGAAAAAATAAATGAAAATGAATATGTCAAATATCTAAAAAATTATATTACACATATATATTTATGCTAATTAATATAAATATTAGTGATTAAAAAATATATGGAATAGACAATTCACAAATATCAAAAACACATTGAATTTGTTAAAGCATATTTATGCTTCGTTAATTGCTAAAAACTTTCTGT
Organism: Pinus taeda; assembly: GCA_000404065.3. Taxonomy (NCBI): domain Eukaryota; kingdom Viridiplantae; phylum Streptophyta; class Pinopsida; order Pinales; family Pinaceae; genus Pinus; species Pinus taeda. The sequence goes on from APFE030231320.1 coordinate 5,791, forward strand.
TTCAACTTAAAGTGGATGACTATTTGTTTATTTTTATTTTTATTTTTTTAATTAACCTGCCTAGGTTGATTGCCAAGGGAATATGTGCAGAAGATGCTTCTCTAAATTCTTATTAATGGTTGTAGTGTGTTACAAAGTTTGTTAGGGTTCACTGAATTCTAATAGATTAAAAAATTTAGGTTCCCACCAATTTCCTAAGGATTTGATATTATTCCAATTTAATATGAAATTTTTCTTTAGCAAAATGGGTGATTTTACAATAAGATGTGTAATTCTTTTCTATCCTCAAATTAAAATTGGCAAATATCCTTTTTATACATGGTTAATTATGTAAATGCGTACCTTGGTAAGTCATTCTTTGTGTTCCAATAGTTTTTTTTGTCTTACTTATGAAGCCTTTGACTGTATCAACCATCTTAATATTTTTAATGTGATTGTACTAGGCTTATTACGTTCATGAAGAAGGATTACTGAATTTTAATTTAATTATCAATAATTAATAGGTTTGATGCTAGCGATTCAATTTGAATTCCAACTAAGTATTTTTAACATTACGCATGAATAAAGGATTGAGAATTATTTAAAATTCAGCTTCGACGTATTTTCCTTTTCAATTTAATTAAAAAGTTGTTTGCAAAATTATATTAAAATATACTATATATAAAATATTTTGACAATAAAATGATTTATGCCTTTTAATATGGCTAGTGTAATGATATAAGCAAATGCTTGGTAAAATCGTATAACAATAAATCCACGGCAAGCATCACCCTCTATTTAAGCATGTGCCATTATTTGCATCTTCATCTAGTCCTGATGATGAACCACACTTGCTAGTTAGAAACGCGTCGAAAAAATTTCTCCTATGTGATTTCTACCAAAAAGACTCTTCTTAATATACTATGGATCACAAAAGCCCAAAATCAAGAATCAAAACATTAAGAAATTTCCCAAAATAAAAAATCATAAAAGTTTACTAAGTTATAACTTTATTATTATCATTATTATTATTAATTGTAAGCCAACTTTTGATCTTTATATTTCGTTCAAAAATAAATATTGTACACGCATGTCCAAAAATGAACTAGATGGGCTCGACCTACCGAGAGGAAAACCAAGACTTTTGACCATCTCATGGAGTCATATGCTGACAAAAATTTAATAGTGTTGATCAAGTCTAATAGCACGAAAACCACTGCAATGTCGTGCTATCCTCTAACACTAACTAGACATTACCCATAGGCTACTAATTGTGAATAAAATGTATCAATCATCAAATAATTCAATTGGGGATGGAGAATTTTCAATGGATCCCTGCTGGTCCAGTGGAAGATTACATGGGATATGAGTATCAATTCTTTCCAGTCACCTTATCACATGATTCAAGATAAAATTCACTTACTTTATCTCCTGATGGAGCAAGTCTAGATCCACCTATAACTCCATGGGGTCTTCTAGTTTTATTTCCATAACTTTGACCATCATTGTCTTCATTCTCTAGTATATAAGAAAAATTTTAGTGTAGAAATTCCTTCTCTCTATGTTTTGTCTTGGGCCTATTATAATGTTTCCCCAGTCACAAGCTACCTCTACCCTACTTGGCTCGAGTCTAAAATCAACATTTCCTCCTGTTCTTCTAGTCTCACATCAATTTTCGATAAGGACGAGGCTCTTTATAATATTGTTGCCTCCACCTTTATTCATGACCAACCTTCGCAGACACTTCCTCTACCAGCTCAACACTTTATGGTGGAATATCAACGCCTTAGACCCATATGACCCATACCTTTCTTTATCTTCCAACACCTACGATACTTATGATTGTTTCTTGAGAACTAGTCATTAGGGTTCTCAGGAATTGTCTTCTCCATATGAAATTCCTACACTTACATACCCAAGTAATTATAAAAACTACCTATCAAACAACATTCACTGTGACTTCAACACCAATACATACAATAGTACAATCATCTCGTTTATCTATCTGACAACATAAATTCAATTTCTTTGAGCCAAGCTTTTAGGATGTGGTCTCTCTTCAGAAAACAATATGACACTCATGAAATGAAGTTGAATGTTCCAATTTGTTGCCGAGGGAAGGGAAAAGAAGATGAATTCACATTTTAAATCCTGTAGATGTAATTCAAGAAGTTCTAGTTGACCACGAAACTAGATCTGCTAATTAGCGAACCACCCTTCTGGAATAACTTTCATTTCATTCTAAGCATTTACATTTTCTAATTTATGATGTATCAAATTTTGTAAAATTTTTATAAGACTCCAAATCTTCCCTTCTTTGTCACAAAGAAGGAATTAAGGGCAGGGGAGATGTTGGAGGGGCTAGTCGACTTAGTTGACCATCTCAAACAATTGTAGAATTGATATCATAAATTCCATCAACTCTCTAGTCGAGTTAACAGTCTAAGTTAGATAGGTTAAATTTCCTTTCATAATTAAATTATTGTGACCATCTTGACATAGTATATATGGAAATTTATGCATCATTGTATCTATAGTGATTGGCTTATGAAGAGAATATAATATAAAGTAACACTTTTTTGGTTCTCTTCTACATAGCTTCTCTTCTTCTATTCGTATGTTCCTTACATTCGTGTGATTTTTTGTTTTGATTCTTACTAGTCACCAATAGTCATTGTCTACTACACTACAACAAGTATATATCAATTTTTTTGGAATATTTTACTAAAATTTTGGTGAATCTTTCAATGTATTGAAAAATCTTGTAAAATATTAGTGAATCATTCACTTAATTATAAAATATTGTAAATTATAGGTGAATCACTCAATGAGTTATTTTTTCCTTCTTGTGCATTAGTCTTCTAATAGAAAAATAATTATCCAATTAATACCCTTGAAAAAAGCCAACATCTTTAGGATTTGGTCGTTCATCACCATCTATAAGTTTGTCAACTCCTTGGTGTGTAACTATATTGTTTTCTTCTTCAGTCAAAACTGTAATAATTGTTCATCAATACACAATTTTTTGAAATTACAGAAAATGCGCAATGAGATTGGCTAAATGATAAAATATGTAATTAAAGGCTAATTTCCTATATGATAAAAAAATCTATTAAGACAAACTCACTATAAATCCACAATTTTCGAGATTCATTACTTAGTATAACATGTTACAAAATAATCAAGGGATTTCAACTTCAAAAATCATATTACACTAAACAATCTATCAACCTCCACTAATTCCATGTATTTCTCCTTTCACCTTTCCCTCAAAAGTATAATTTCATTAAAGGAATGTTTCTCTCATGACAATAGATCCCCTACAACGAACACATTGGAAGCTGGAGCATAGGTCATTTTTCCATACAAATAACCAAGTAGAACATATTTCCCTTTCTTGACAAATATTTTAAAATAAAATGCAAGATAAATATTGGATTATCTAAAAAGCAAAGAAGCTTTGGTCATGCCAAAAAGTGAACTAGAAATTAATTACGTTAACTTTAACCCAATACTTTTTAAATCAATGATAATTAGATGAAGCCAATCATTCCCAAACAAATGGCTCATTAAACAATAAAAGGAGAACTATACGTGTTCAAGGGACTAACAATTTTTTTTTTTTAAATAAACAAAAAAATTTAAACTTTAGCCTTTTGCTCAAAAGTATAATTTCATTAAAGGAATGTTGTTCCCATGACAATAGATCCCCTATAATGACCAAATAGGAAGCTAGAGAAAATGTCATTTTTTCATGCAAATAACCAAGTAGAACATATTTCGCTTTCCTAATTAATATTTTGAAATAAAATACAAGATAAATAGTGGATTATCTAAAAGGTGAAGAAGCTTCGATCATGGAAGGAACTTAACTTGAAATTGAATATTTTTCCTTAAATGATTAGATATATAAAGAAGTAATAATAATTACGTAAAATATGTGGAATACCAAAAAAATAAACAAATCCATATATGATTCCTAATATCCTATGTTCCTCAAGTAAATATAAAAAAGAAGAACATAAGGCCTTTTATTCAAGAAACCATGTTAACTTTAACCCAACACTTTTTAAGTCAATGATAATTAGATGGAACCAGTCATTCCCAAACAAATGTCTCATTAAATAATAAAATTAGAACTACAAGTGTTTAAGGGACTAACATATTTTATAAACAAAATAAAACCAAAGTTTTAAACTTGAAAAATGCTTGAAATTCTTGGCCAAGATATGATATCTAAACATTAAGGAAATTTCATGTACTTGAATGACTATATTTTTACATAGAGGAAATCTTCCTAAATGAATTACTTATCATTCAATAGTAGGATATTAAGTATATGAAGAGATATGTTCTGGATTCACGAGACTCTATCTTTTGTTTCCAACGGTAGTGGAGATATTGATACTATAATATCTATATTCAAGAAATGAATCTTAAATTAACTTTCATATCTCCACCACCTCCACCTCCTCCTCCTCCTTCTCCTCCACCCCCTCCTCCTCCACCTCCTCAACCTTGACCTCCACCCCCTCCTCCTCCTCCTTCTCCTCCTCGACATCCTCCTCCACCACCTATTATTCCACCACCTATACCTTTGCCTTCTCTTCCTCCACCTCTAGCACCTTTATTTTTGCCTCCTCCTCCTCCTACTACTCTGCCAACTACTCTTCCACTACCTACTCTTCCTCCACCTCCACCTCCTACACCACCTCCACCTCCTCCTCTACCTTTTCCTCCACCTCCTTCTCCTCCCGCACCTCCACCTCCACCTCCATTTCCTCCTCGACCACACCCACCTTCAACACCCCCTCCTCCTCCTCCACCTCCACCTACATATCCATATCTACCTCCACCACCTCTGACTCCACCATCTCCTCCTCCATCACTAATTCCATCTCCACCTCCATCTTCTCCACAACCTCCACAACCTAAACATCCACTTCATCCCCCACCGCCTCCACCAACTCCTCCTCCTCCTACTACTCCAACTCCAACTCCATCACCATCTCCACCTTCTCCTCCACCACCTCCTCCTCCTCCTCCTCCACCACCTACTCTTCAACCACCTCCACCTCCTGCACCACCTCTGCCTCAGCCTCATCCTTTGCCTCCACCTCCTCTTCCTCCTCCACCTTCACCTCCACCTCCACCTCCACCTCCACATCCTCCTCTACCACCTCCACCTCCGACACCTCCTACTCCTCCACCTCAACCTACATCTCCACCTCCTCCTCCATCACCACCTCCACCTTCTCCAACCCCTCCATAAACTCAACCTCCATACCATCCCCCACCACCTCCACCTCAACCTCCACCCTTCCATCCACCACCTCTCCCTCCTACACCACCTCCACACTCCCCTAGTATTTTTATTTTGCAACTAAATGTAACCCTTGTTAACTTTAATAGCAAGGTTGTTGTGCAATACTACACATATTAACTATGTCTAGGATGACATTATTCTCCACCTCCTCCACTTCCTCAACCTCGTCCTACTCCTCCAGCTCCTCCTCCATCTCCATCTCCACCTCCTCCTCCAGCACCTCGTCCTCCACCACCACCTCAACCTTCACATCCTCCACCGCCTCAACCTCCAAACCCCCCCACCACCTCATCCAACTCAACCTCAAACCCCTTACCCCACTTCCTCCACCTCCATCTACACCTCCACCATCACCTCTACCCCCTCCTCCTTCACCTTCCCCTCCACCTCGTCCACCACCACCCCCTCCTCTGCCTCCTCCTTCGCAATCTCCTCCACCACCTCCTCTTCCTACACCTCCACCTCCACCAACTCAACCTCCACCACCTCCTCTTCCTACACCTCCACCTCCACCAACTCAACCTCCACCCACTCCTCCACCTCCACCAC
>APFE030231322.1:0-15792 GCA_000404065.3 Pinus taeda
ATGTAAGGAAATGCCGAAATTGTCAAACTTCAAGTGGAAGACAAAGGAAATCAGCCTTCCCTCTGCAACCGGTCAACATTGAACAGCCATTTGAGCAATGGGGATTGGACATTATCGGAGAGATTACCCCAAATTCTTCCAAACAGCATAAGTATATCCTCACTACTACTGATTACTTTACCAAGTGGGTTGAAGCGATTCCTTTAAAGACAACAAACTCTGAAGCCATTATTGAATTTATAGATCAATTCATCATTACCAGGTTTTGTGTCCCGAATGCTCTTGTTTTTGATAATACATCTTACTTTTCAGGCAATGTTATGTTTGATTTCACAATTAAAAGAGGATTCAAACTCAAATATTCTGCTAACTATTATCCTCAGGGCAATGGTTTGGCCGAATATACGAACAAAAATCTTATTAAAATTATCAAGCGAACTATCGAACAGAATCATAAGAACTGGCACAAATCTTTAATATTTGCATTATGGGTTGATAGGATAACTGCAAAAAGCTTCTATAGGATCTTCCCCGCTTAAACTTGTGTATGGAAAAGAAGCAGTGCTACCAACAAATCTCATCCTTCCTTCTCTAGCCCTAGTTCAATTTATTGAAGAAAGCCCTTCTTCTTCTTTACAGCTTAGACATGACCAAATTCTAAAATTAGAAGAAGAAAGAGAAAAAGCTAAAATCATTCATGCGAAACATCAGCAGATCATCAAGTCATCATTTGATTCAATTTCATCTGGTTCCAAACAATTTCAAGTCGATGATTTAGTCCTGAAATGGGATAAAGCCCATGAAGATAAGGGAAAACACAACAAGTTTCAGAAGATGTGGCTTGGACCATTTCAGATCTGTGAAAAGATAGGCCATTCGACCTTCATACTACAAGATTTATCAGGGCTGAGAGATTCTCTCCCTGTTAATGGCCTTATCTTAAAGAAATTCTTCAATTGAGGAGGTAACCCCTTCTCCTTTTAATAGATTTTTGTAAGTTTGTAGGAGCATTAGAAAATAAAACTGTAGGGTATTTTCCATTTGACCTTTGCTATATTCAAAGAGTTTCTCAAAAGAAGTACTGTGATATTTACTTTTAAATAAATAGAAGTCTTAAACAAAAGGAATGATTTCTAGGAAATTAGATATAATTGCATTCTGAAACTACACTACAATCCTAGTGAACCCCCTCGAAGTTTATAAATATTGTAAGTCTTTTTAGATTTTTCAAATTAGTCACGAAAAGGTTATCAATATCAAAATAGAAGCTAATCCAATTTCAGCATCTCCAACTCTTACCTTGTCATCCATCTTCTCTTAAGGAGGAAATTGTCTATCCCACTTACCCAAGTTTGTGATTACTCAGAATGTAATTCGAAGAATACTAGATATAAAAGATAAGAGGTCTTAATACAATCCTGCTTACCATGTTCATAGGGAAATAGTTTAGCCGACATTACCAATACTGCATACCAAAACAGGGTAATGGCTTCAATTGTAAGACAAGGGGTCTCATCACGAGCCATCTTGTTCGGTTAGATTAATACCAGTGAATGGCATTGTCACTTAACTAGCCACCACACCAGGGCAATGAATTTTTATATTACAAAATAGCAGAAAATGAAAACAAATACAAAATGTGAAAAAACATATTTTGAATTTATTTTGTTAATCATGATCTGAAGTGAATGGGACAATAGACAATGATATGGTTTAAAGGTATCCCTACCGAAACTATGGACGTCTGGCAGCAGAGGCTCTACCTATGACAGAGGAGTTAATTTTAAAATCTGATTTGGAAAGGTTTTCTGTTTTATCAATAACAACCAATAGAGGCCAATTTAAAATCTAGAATGTATATATTTTAACAAAAAAGGGAATTAACTGAGAAAGTTTTATTTTGTTTGGAATTGCAACTATACCTAGTTATATTAGAATTTTCCCTTTTGATAAAATTTCTATTTTTGAAAAAGTTTAAGTATTTCGATACTTTCCAGAGATAACTGTTTCTTCCAGCGAATCGCCAATTGTTGTGCCCTACAACAACCCCCCATTTCATATCAATATTATCTCAAAAAACATAATATGAAATGGGTCCCTTTTCAATTTTTTGTTTTTTAATTGGTATCAATTTGAGTTCTATTCTAAAAGGCCCGAAGAAATAAAAGAAAACATTACCAAAAGGCCTCTTCCATAAACCAATCAAAAAACCTTAACGTAAAACGATTAATCTTTTGTCATTGCGATAAAGCGATCGCATATCGCAATGACAAAGGGAACACAACTTGAGGACATTTTGATTTGCTCCGATGTGAAATCGCTATTGGGTATCGGTAAGAAATGAAGGAATGCAATTAAATCCCCCTTGCTTCGATGCGATGCGATATCGGCAATCGGCGATAATGGCTTAATGCAAATAAGCTCCCTCTTGCCCCGATGCGATGCGATATCGTTATCGACAATCGATGATTGAATACGCACGCCTTCTTAACCGCCCTACTCGCTACTCTCGACGCGATGCGATATCGCTATCGGCAATCGCGGATTCCAAATGGAACCAAAACAATGAATTATGATTTTCCCCGACGCTCGATTGCGATAAAGTCAAAAGCACAGTTTTCAAAGCAAAACCATAAAGGCAGTTTAATACGATTTATTCGTAATTAAGGCACTATCTTTCGAAAAGCCGCTCATCCGCGCTCAACCGCCAAATCGCCCAAGGAATGCTTCAAATAAATCATTCGGCCATTAATCGAAATGACTGGTATTGATGAGATTGACAGGCCTTAATGGCCATTTAATGAAAACAACAAGCTTGCAATCTGTTCACAGATTTGATTCGAAGCTGTCTTAAGTCAATCGATCGCCATGAATTTATCAATATATATATATATATATATATATATCTATATATAATATATATATATATATTATATCAGTCTATTTGATTTATGTTATTGTTTCCTGTATTACGCCTATCGTTCTCTCTGTGTAGAATTCTCCCGTAGAGACAGATTTGAGTGGAATGGGAAAGAAGTCCAAAAAGACCACAATGCCTTCCGCTTCACCGGTCGCAGGGCAACCCGTCGTTGATCCAAGAAGTAAAAAGAAAGGGCTTATATCGGACACTGCGTGCCTGGGACTTACCAGAGCTACTTGGCAAGGAACATATAATTTGATTGAAGCCGAAGAGCCGAGGGTGACAGGAATACAAGTCTCATGCGACAGCACTAGCAAATCTGAGGCTAATTTGAAAGACTTGGCCAATTCCTTTCTTCATAGAATAGCGGCCCGGGAGCAAATTCTCCCATATACGGATGTGGTAAGATGGGCGATTCAAGAGATCCCAATTACCGATAGAACTTTCATCACTATAGATGGGAGGATTTTCGGTTCTTTTCGAGCCAAAGATCTAAGGAAAATGTATCATTTGCCCGCGGAGGAGAAGAAGTATAACACGACATTCCTAGAGAAGTTTCGAGCAGAAAATGAGACTCAGTCTGAACCAATTCGAGGTTGGAGACAAAATCCATCAAAGCACAAGCACGAATCTTTGGGTAAGTACTCAGTCGATTCTCTATGTTCTCCTTACTGCTATGCTGGGATTATGATGTGCAGACTATGGGGATTACATGATTCCGCCAATTTTACCCCCTTAATAGAGGCGGCATGTAGTGGCGAGATAATGGATTGGGCAGATATATTATCCAATAAGTTAGCCACTGCCATTCTTAATTTCAGATTTAATTATCGCGTCACTGAGAGGTTCATTCCGCCATTTTACTACATTGCCTATGTATTAGACGTTTTATGTTTTAATTCTGAATTTCTTGTGCTCGGATGGAGGTGGACGTCGCAAGACCCCGCACCCGTCCACATATATCATCAAAAGATGTGGAAGACCAACTACAAACACCACTTGTATCAAATCTGCAATGGTTTCATGTTGCCTATTCATTATTCCATTTTCAATAAGCCTTCCCCGAATATTTTTGAACAAGCATGGGTGGATTTAATTGCCGTAGCAAGTTGGTTTGGAGATGAAAAGTTCACCTATATTAGAGTTTTTGGCAGTCAAGCCAAGCCCCATGTGCTTCCACTATACATCCCTGATAAGTTACTTGCCAGGGAAGTAGCCTATCAGATCAACGCCGATGGGGTTACTCAGACCCCGAAAAAAGCAAAGAAGAATGTCTGGCCCTCCTTTCCCTTGCGAATTGGTATTTACACTCTGCATGATATCAAACATGCAGAGAAGGAAGCTAAGAAGATAAATTCGCTGACTCTGGAAACTCTGCCAAGCAGGCGATTCGATCCAAGGAAAATCGCCTACAATGCACTCGACCAGGCCAAATTGGCCAAGTTCAAGCACAAATAAGACAGATTTGAGGATTTGTTTGCATCGGCCGAGTCGCTATATCAAGTTAAATCGCTCGCCATAAACGAATACAACGATGAGGGGCTAGCCGAGTTTAACAGAATTAGAGAACAAAGGTTGCAAACTCTGCCTCTAGACCTGTTAGCGACTACTCCAACAACGACAAAATCAAGCGAGCCTAAGAAGCAACGTAATAAGCAACCTCCTATTACATCAAAGCAGCAGGAGGAAGTGCATGACCAGAGGCAGGAAGAAACCCAGCCAAACGTGCAGTGACAGGAAGAAACCCAAGCGAAAACTCAAGAAGAGAGCAGTTCAAGAGTTAATGATGATACACAGATTGATCCGAATTTGCTCCAGCAATGGCAGCAATTCAACTCAATCATCAACAATATAGAATGCTCTAAATATGATGAGGTTTCAAAAGAGGGCGACACACAGGAAGCGACATCAAAGCAGGTTTCGGGCGAAACCAACGACCCACCCAAATCAAAGGAAATGGAAATAATTCCTAAAGACCCATCAGGCGAAATCATTTTGCAGATAGAAGAGATTCCTCCCTTGGATGTATTCTACAGCCCTAAGCATAAAGTTTTTGTAAAGCGACAGAGGAAGAGAAGAAGGGCTGATCAACCTTCTTTATTCCCTGAATTAACAGTAATGGGCAATGTTATGTGGATGGAAGAATTTGATCCCTCCGATGACTTGACAAAGCTATCGCAATACGCTGGAGCATATTCGGCGGCAACCATAGATAAAGCATCGGAGGTGAGCAGTCTATTAAAGGTGAAAGATCAAGACATCTTTTCGCTACAGGCTCAATTATCGGAAGTGCAGCAGAAGGCAAAGCAGGCAGAGGCGCAATTGCTAGTACAACAACAAAATAATAATTCGTTGACTAAGCAATTGCAAGAAGAAAAACAGAGGATTGACGAAAGCACAATCCAAAAGCAAAAGGAGCTATCGGCAGCATTGGCACAATTAAAAATATCAACTGAGGGAATGATAAAATCCAAAGATGAGCAAATCGCTTAATTATCAACTCAAATTGAGCAAATGAAAAAGCTCCCTCAGGTAGATGAGTTTAAAGCAGAGGCGTTCCAATTAAATAAAACATTGATAAATCAAATGAAGCTCCTATGTCAACAAATCACCCAGGCAGAGCCATTATGTGACTTAGTGGCATCCATAAGCGAAAAAGTAGAAAAGGAAAGGACAGATTTGGATCAGGCCGAAGAAACGTTGACAAATTTTCTGGAATGGCAAGATTCCGATCAGGGCCAGGCAGCTAACCTACCAAGAATTCTGGAATCACACAAGGAAATATTATTCACAGAATGGAAATCACAGTTAATGAAGGCAGAAAGAGCGATTTTAAGATGCAAGGAAACCACTAGTAATTTGTTTGAATTAGTAAATAATACTCTTTATTTGTCTAACATGATTTCCCAATGTACTCTAGCCCAATTAACAGCGACAAAGATGTTGGAGCATTCATGCTACCCAGAGCTGGATAAAAATGGAAGGTTAATCACGGGGATCAATAGTTTAACATGGGATGCCTATTGGTTCTTCTTAGTGAAGCCGCACAGCCAGAGAGCCGCCTTAAAATGCCTCACAGAAGCTATCGGGTATATCATACCCGATATTCAGGATGCCACCTTTGCTGCCCAACTCAACTTTTCGCCTCAACAGACCACCCGAAGTGGAGCCAATTCTTGCGATAAGCCAGCTCAGGTTTAAAGGCAAGCAGCCTGAGTCATAATTCACATCGCCGACTGCCAGATCGCCCCCAAGGAGATAGATAACATTTATTGATGCCAATTTAGTAGGATTTTTTTCATAGATTTTTTTAGCTTAGTAGTATTTATAGACCCTTTCATGCATTTAGAAAGGGTCGTAAAGTTTTGTATATGACTTAAACCCTGAAGTTGCACTATTGTACTTCAGGGATATTCTTTTATGAAACTAGACCAATTATTTTGATTTTAATGAGGAAGGATTTTATACAAATGTGCACTACTGTCTTTGTTTAAAAGCATTTCTGTGTTGAAGGAAGGATTTTGAATAGCGATTGATATTTGGGATTGATTAGCAGCTCACATGGTACTATTATCTGCGTCTGTACTCATTCCTATTATATGAATTGTTATTTAATCACTCTTTCTATTATCGCTTATATATATATATATATATGTGTGTGTGTGTGTGTGTGTGTGTGTGTGTGTGTGTGTTTTAACAGCATCCTTTATGCATCCCACTATTGGCTGTTTATAGCATGATTTTCTTTCAATCGTATATGTATCGATGATATAAATGGTGAATGCAGTAATTTGTGTTAATCACTTCATTTGACTATTCATATGAAGTAATCTTTAAATGATTGAACATCTGTGTCTATTTTACAAAGTCATATATGTGCCTGTTAGATAGATAAGGATTATTAAACGTTGCATTTCAAATGAATAAGTTGTTCTCGGGATTAGTATTAGTTTTCTTATTTTTGTTAATAGAATAAGCTAGTCGCCTATCATTAAAACAGATTACTCATCACTCATCCATCCCTTTTATTCATTATCGGGAAACTGGTCCCGTTATATCCAGTCGGAGCCATCATCCCAAACAGAAAAGGAGTTGTACTAAGGTTCGGACCGGGTGGTTATCCCCCAATGTTGTTGCAGCGATTTTCGAGGCATCAACAGTGACTTACAAGAGGAAATGATGGATCACCTTCTCAACCTCTGCCCCTTCACCTCTACTATGTGGGAATGGGTGGCTTCAATATTTAGGCACACTAATAGGGATAGACTCACCATCTCCAACACTTTGAAGAATTGGAGGAAAAACTTCTCAGGGAATGAAATCCTCAATAAAGCCTGGACTCTGGTTCCAGGATTTGTTATCTAGGATATTTGGAAAGAACGTAATAGTAGGATTGTCAAGAAAAAAGCAAGCAAGGCCCATCACATAATTGATCAAATTTTAAGGTAGCTTAAAGACACGGTGAAAAGCTTGTTGTGGAAACTTCCCAAGGACCCTCCTTTACCCCAAGATGTGTGTATACTACTGCATTTGGGTCTCCAGTCTATAGGCCCATAGGGCATAATTAAGGGTGTGAGCCAAATAAATGCAGATATAAATATTTGGAAGCCTCCTCCACATGGTTTCCTAAAATTCAATATAGATGGAGCATCTAAGGGCAACCCAGGGTTAGCTGGTTTTGGGGGTGTTATAAGAGATGAACAAGGACGAATAAAGGAGATATTTCATGGCCACTTGGGGAAGGCCACTAATAACATGGAGAAACTCATGGCCTTAGAGCATTGCCTGGAAATCTTGGTGGACTCAAATTCACACAATGTCATAATTGAAGTAGATTCAGAATTGATCATTAGAGCGGCCAAGAGAATTTCCAATGGGACAACACCGGATAAAGTGTCAAAAAATTGGAGGCTATCACAGGTCTTTCTCTGTATTTATACCCACCTACAAACCTTAAAAACTGTACACTTTGTCCATGTGAAAAGAAAAGCTAATATGTTAGATGATTGTCTGGCGAATGAAGGAGTGATTAGTGAGGAAAGGGACACTCGGCACATTTGGGAGCTGATACCCCCAAGAAAACTGTTAGAGGATTGCCTCTACTAGGCTGCCAAAGATAGGGATCGTTGGATCGGCAGGCTGGATCGATGAGGCTCAGGAGACAGGTGGGAGTCATGGATGCTTAAATTGTTTGCTTGTTGAGTGGCAATAGTCCGCAGATTGTATTGGCATCAGTATTCCAACAGATTTGAGTAGATGGTCGAGATCAACGGAGGAAAACCAAGGACACAGTGGCGTGGAGATTGATTTTGGACTGATAGATCTCGGTTGAGTCTGATCTATAGTGTTTGGGTGAGGGAGTCACCCAACAATTAACGAGAATAAGTGGGTTGGAGAAACCCACACGTGGATTTCGGGCGGAGGAAAGGTTGTAAGCAGTAATTCCTTGTTGGCTCCAATTCCATACAATCAGTGACACGTAACAGTGAGATGAGAGAGGGAAACCACTTTTTGGGCAGATTTGGAGTGCACAAGTTAACTGGCCAAAATAGGTGTGAGTCGTTAGATCTGGTGGAGTGAGATCGACGATTGACAAATGAAGAGCTCATTTCGAAGTCCAGAAGTGTTGTGACTGTTGGATCTTGAATAGATCAACAGTGTAGAAGTGTCGACGATTCTTTAGAAGGGAGGATCTCAAACTTTTATAAATTTTGGTTTGAGCTACCGTGGGGTCCGAAGTAGTTGAATTAGGTTGGGAAACCCACAAGTGGATTTCAGATAGAGGAAAAGCCATAAATGGTATTTCCTAGTTGGCTCCGATTCCACTCACTCAGTGACACGTATCAGCGAGGTGAGAGAGGGAAACATCTTTTCAAGCGGATTTGAAGTGCGTAAGTTAACCAACCGAAATATGTGTGAGCCATTAGATATGGTGGAGTGAGATTGACTGTTGACAGACGAGGAGCATGTTTCGAAGTTGAGAAGTGTTGTGACCATTGGATCTTGGATAGATCATCGGTGAAGAAGTGTTGTCAGTTCTTAAGAGGGGTGGATTTCAAATTTTTAAAACTGTGGAGATTCAGCGGAACTCTACGACTTTTGGAGGGGTTTTTAGCTTAGCGGAAGCTCTAAAGTTGTCAGTGGATGACAGAGAGCCTTGGGAGTTTAACACTCCTTCCTGTTTTCAAGTTTTTGGAAAATCTGTGGGAATTGGTTTGATTTTGGCCTTGTTTATCCTGTTGATGGCATTCCCACAACAGGTTGGTTCTTGTTTGGGTCTTTGCACTTGCAAAGACGTGTAACATATGTAATGTACTTGTATGGTTAATGGAAGGCTCCATTCTTACTTGACCAAAAAACATATTATATACATTTCACAAATATACATATATTAACCTAATATAATACAATATATATATATTATATATATATATATATATACGTTATTCATATATGATAATATATAGATATATATATATATATATATTTTTAGATGAATATATTTAAACTTGGGAAATTCTCAAATTAACATATTACTTCATAACACAACAGTCATTAATAGTTATATATATTATATTATATAATTCACTAGTATTTATTAAATAGTATAGCACTCATATATAATATTATCTCAATATTATATCACCTACATATTATAACCAACCTAGATCCATCTTAACACCAGATCTATCAAGCGCCGAGAGGGATCACATCTCTTGAGGTGCAAACCTATTTTTTGAGTGCAAAACTTGACGAAAGGCTTGCACCTCAAGAGCTTTGATCCCTCTATGTGCTTGATAGATCCTGTGTTAAGATGGATCTTGATCTAAGCTAATTTCAGTCGTGTGCCGTCATACAAAATTTGTTGAAAATATAATTATTTTGATCATTTTAATTACACTAAATATGTCTAATATTAATTTGGTCAATTTAATTTAAAATTTGCTTAGTTACCTCAGTTTGTTGAGATGAGAGAGATTGTTAGTTACTTGAATGATGAAAAATGATGAAATAAAAATTTTGAGTGTAAAGTGTCAATGTAACAATTTTGATTGATAGAAAATGTGAATAATAAGAATATAGTCAATTACAAACAATATTCATTGTGGTCAATCTGAAACTCTTTTCTTCTTGTTACAGGTCTATTTGGGCACATCACTCCTGATGATCAGATCAGTACAATTAGGGCTCATCAAACCCTAATTCAGTTGCTACATGCCCTAGACAAGTCATCAAATTGAATGCTTCCATCCATGAAAGATTCCTAGCTTAAAACCCTATTGAAATGCCTCCTTGGGACACTGGCATAGCCTTGGTTAGGGGTAACTGTGCTGCAGAGTAGGTAGGCCCATTCAAGCCTGCACTGCGGTGCACTTAGGCCCACTTTGACCTGTGCTGGGCGAGAATGAGCGAAATTGGCATAGGATTCTTTGAATATTCCTTAATTCTAGAGCATTCTAGAAGGATGCACAGCTCCTATCTCATCCTATGAGCTCGACTTTGGATAGGCTATGGATCAATTAGCCCTCTATCCTCTCATCCATTTCTCCATGGAAACTAACTCCAATTTTGGAAAACCATTCAATGCCCAATTTATGACAAAACCACTTGCATTTCCCTATAAATTGACCACTCATCATAGTGATCAGTGATCCAGGTGGATATTGGTGGCCACCTACCAATTCCACTTGGACCCCCACCATTGCTTCTTTTAGTTTCCCAGTTTCCTTAATTGTAGCACAATTTACTATTTTTAGTAGTTTTTCGGGTCCTAAACTTCTGGAGCCGTTTTGGAAATCTACTGCCAACGATTTTTTGTCTAAAATCGTCTTTTTCGTTGTATATCTCGGATAGATATTTCCAACGGGTTATCATGTGCATCAAAACGAGATAATATGACCAAGTCACGACCCCGGGAAGTTGGCTGTCCAACTCACCCGAATGGGCCCATAAACTCTTGGTGTTAAATCTCCTCGGGTTAGGGTTTTGATTGTTTAGGGTTTGTTCTTATTGTTTAATAATAAAAATTCCCTTGAGCCTCATTTTAAGGCAGTTGAGAGGCATGTATCTGCCACATCTCTTCTCAGAGATAAGCTACCATCGCCCTAGCTGGTTTATTTCCATTTCTTTTTGTAAGCATATTTCAGTATTTTACATTAATGAAATTAAGTATTATTTCCACTGCATCTCTGTGTTTATGGTTATCTTTGTAATTTGTTGTGTTCCTGTTTAAATCTGGATCAGTGGTATCAGAGTGACCTGCTTTTTTTCTCTGTTTTTCTTTGCATGTCCCCAACAAGGTCGAGATATAAGGAGTTAGGGCTTGAACTAGTCGAACCTTTGCAAGACTAGCCTCACAAATTCCAATGGCCTCCCATGGCAGATGAAAAGAAAGATGAGGGGGTAGGAGATCCTATCAAAATCTTGCTCAAAGAAGCCCTCGAGCGACAAAGGAATGCGATGATGGACAACTTTTCCCAGATCCTGCAGCGGCTACCCAGGGGTGACGCATCGGCTTCCAATAGCTAATCTGGAAACGCCACATCGTTTAAGGTACAAGTTAATTTTGAAATCCCCATATTCAAGGGTCAGATAGACACAAAGGCCATTAATAAATGGTTAAATCTTCAAGTTGGCTCTTTTTCTGTTCATGATTTTTCCAGATGTGAAAAGATTATTTTCACTCTTCTCAAAGTAGCCCCCCACGTCAATGACTAGTGGGAAACCTAATGCGAGCAGAAGGATGAAAGTATAGTCTCACTATTTTTAGCCACATCCACTTGGAATTCATTTTAGGATGCCATCAAGGAGTAGTACTACCCCGTTGGAAGCTATGAGGATCAAAACATAAAGTGGACCACGCTGTGGCAGGGAAGGGACCAAGACGTGCCGAAGTTTACCAATATTTTCCATACCCTTCGCACAAAGTTGGGTATAATGGATTTAGAGCAACATTTGGTACTCAAATAAGCAGTTGCCTGCACAAGTACATCTAGGAAGAAATAGAATTCTTGAACATCTCCTCGCTTGGCACGACATACCGATATGTCGTTAAGGTTGAGAAGATTTTTAAATAGAAGAAGCGAGACTTTGGATCTACAAATCTGAAGCAAGGGAAAGGTGCCCCCAAGCTTCAGAACAAAGGACAAAGCCAAGGTGGGTCAGCCCAAGAAAACCCGCCAAAGCTGCAAGAAAAGAAAAACTTCGTGAAGCTGAAAAAGGACACGAGAAAGTGGTGTGAGTTCCATAAGAGCTCCACTCACAACACAAGTGAGTGTCGGGCCAAGTAGTTACTGGTGGCTGAGCTAAAGGTTTCAAAATTAGATGCATTTTCTGACTCTGAGTCAGAACCTGACAAGGAGAATGATAAAGAGAAGTAGATTATCGATGCAGAGCCCAACGCCACCATTGCCACCACGAAGATCCAAAAGGAGGAACCTGGAGATCCAAAGGAGGAGGAGCATCTCTTCCACTCCCAAATGTGTGTAAAGGGCTCCTCACTACAGTTCATTATCGGCAATGGGAGCCAAAAGAACCTCATTTTGGTAGAGGTCGTGAAGTGGTTTGGCTTATCGACCACAGCACATCCACAATCGTACACCATTGGGTGGCTTCACCAAGGATGGGATCTTCACGTGAGCCAACAGTGTCACCTTCCATACAACATCAAGCCCTTCACAGATGAGGTATTATGTGACATTGCTCCCCTTGAAGTTTGTGATGTATTACTAGGACAACCATACTTGTGGAAGTGACATGCTATGTATGAATCAAGGCCCCGTGTTGTTATTGTTACTTTGGGAAATAAGTTGTACAGGATACTGGAGGTAGCACTGCATACCGCCATCTCTTTGGTTATTGCAAAACAATTATGTAGTAAACTCATTCCCAAAACTGGGAAATTTATTTTCCTGATGATATGCCCTCAAGGAAAGAAGAAGCCAGTGAACACGACCTCCAGATAGGGCCTCTCCACATGAGAACTACAAATGGACAAGGTCGTGGAGTAGTACGAGGACATCTTCACCTCCCCCGTAGGGGTTCCTCTACACTGTCAGGTCAAGCTCTCCACTGATCTAACCCCAGGTGCTTTATTTTGGAGAACAATGAAATCAAGAGGTAGATTCAGGAGCTGTTGTAGAAAGGTCACATATGTCTGATTTCATTGCCCTGTGGGAGCCCGATCGTGTTGGTATAGAAGAAGGATGGGACTTGGACACTTTGTATTAACTATCGGGTGCTGAACAAGATCACTGTCCGTAATAGGTACCCAATCCCACGAATTAATGACCTCCTAAACCAACTAAAGGGGGCAAAATATTCCAGCAAGATCGATTTGAAGTCAGGATATCACCAGTACAAATCGAACCCTCTGATGTGTGGAAGACTGCCTTCAAAGCTGAGGAGGGCCTTTTCAAATGGTTGTTTATGCCTTTCGAATTGACGAATGCTCCTGCAACATTCATGAGGCTAATGGATGACATCTTGCAGCCATTCACCAATTCATTTGTAGTGGTATACTTGGATGACATCCTGATCTTTAGCTAGAGTTAGGAAGAGCACCTCCATTATATCTGATAGGTTCTCCAAACACTGCGACAACACAAGTTATGTGCCAATTTGGAGAAATGCACTTTTGGCATGACCTAGGTTTAGTATATAGGATACATTATTGATAAAAAGGGGGTGCATGTGGATCCAGCAAGATCCAAGTCATTTGGGATTGGCCATCTCCAACCACTCTGACAGAGCTCTGCAACTTTCTAGGCGTTTCCAACTTCTACCACAGGTTCATGATAGGATTTTCTCATATCAATTGGCCATTAAGTCAAGTCAACAAGGGAGGAGCGAAAGAAAAATTATTTTGGTCTAAATCTCAATAGAAGGCATTCACAAAGTTGAAAGATTGCCTCTGCTCGGCACCAGTGCTTACATTACCAGACTTGCAACAACCATTTCAGGTTGAGACAAATGCCTCTAACTATGCTATTGGGGCAGTCCTTACTCAACATGGGCATCCAGTGGCATATCATAGTGAGACACTTTCAGACACAGTCTCAAATTATTCCACTTATGACAAAGAGATGTATTCCATTGTGCAGGCATGTCGACAATGGAAGCATTACATTTTGGGGAAGGAAATGGTAATCCACACAGACCACCGACCCATACAATTCATACAAACCCAAGGGAAATTGCAGAATGATCACCATCAAAAGTGGTCCACATACCTACAACAGTTCCATTTGAATATCAAGTATAAGAAGGGAAACACCAATAATGTTGCAGATTGCCTAAGTCGACCACCGATCATGGTGTTAACCACTATGCTCAAATCTTGTGGGCATGATACTTTTGATTGGCCACTTCTCTACAAAAGTGACCTAGAATTCGGCCACACATACCAGGCACTCTTAGAGGGTCAGTATGTTCTAGACTTTCACCTCCAGGATTCCCTGTTACGCCACTTGGGTCACCTTTGTGTTCCTTCAAGTGAGTGTGCCAAGATGATTTGCGAAGAACACTACAGTCGGGCTATTGGGCATTTTGGGGTCGAGAAAACAGTGGCAGTACTACAAAAGTATTTCTATTGGCTGAATCTTCGACATGATGTCGGGAAGTACATTAGATCATGCACTACTTGTGCCATTTCCAAACCGACCATCAACAAGCAAGGCCTCTACACCCCGTTGCCTACCCCTAGTCAACCTTGGGAATCCATCTCCATGGATTACATGTCAGACCTTCCTTCCACTAAGCATGGAAACGATTGTGTTTTTGTGGTCATCAACAGGTTCTCGAAGATGGTCATTATAGTAGCCTGCAAGAAGAGTATCACAGCTGAAGCCGCTGCTAAACTCTTCTTTGAACGAATGTGAGTACACTTTGGGATCCCACAGTCTATCATCTCAGATCGTGACACCATGTTCCTCAGTACATTTTGGTCCAGTCTTTGGTCGATGCTGGACACCAAACTCACTAAGTCCACAACCTTCCATCCTCAAAGTGATGGCAAAATAGAGGTTGTCAATAGGATGATCGTACACATTCTACACATGTACAACTCAAAGAATCCACACACATGGGACAAGAGCCTCCCCTATGTTCAGCACAGCTGCAATCAGGCTCTCCATAGCTCGACTGGCCATAGCCCTTTTCAGGTGGGCTTGAGATTCCAACCATTATGTCCCATTGATGTGGCCATGCCATTTTCCGCGACTCACATAGATTCGGCTCTTGTCTAGTCTGAAACAGATAAGGAAAACAACTTCATTGAGCACATCCAACGTATTCGCTAGTAGGTCCATGACATTATGGAGAAATCAAATGCCAAGTACAAGCAGTGACATGATCAACATTGGGTTGCCACACAAGTTTCAGGTGGGAAAAATAGTTTGGTTGCATTTGCAAAAGGAACACATTACCGGGGTGTTACACAAAAATATCGTCACCTTGATTATTTGCAGTCGGTATGGGTCTATTACCACCTATACCAGCTTCCTAAGCAAGTCTCAAACCTCAGCTCTTCAGAACAAGCTTTAGAAATGAGAGAAAGACATCAAAAAAGCAATGTAACTCTGGTTCCGCACTTTCTCTCACTTTTGCCTGTAGGCCCGCACCTTTTGTTCAGGATGTCTGCGTATTTATACGCTCTGTATGTAAAGGGGAGGGTGCGTACCACTGTGAAAGTCAAAAGGCACAATTTTTATCTTAAAAAACTCATCTTGGGTTAATTCTAGAGTTTTCTAGAAGCATTTGTTACGTGGATTGTTCGCTCCAAGTGGTTCATGCATCCCATCATCAGGAGGAACTAATCCCTTGTTGAGAGGAGCTATCCCTTTGAAGGATGACTCTATCCCTTTGAAGGAGGA
>APFE030231326.1:0-11840 GCA_000404065.3 Pinus taeda
GAGATATTTGTCCATCCTTATATATCCATGATCCTCCCCACTTCTAGTCAATGTGGGACTTTAGTCGTATACCCAACACTACTATGCCTGGGATGGATGATGTAATATTCTTGTTTTATCATGTATAAATTTTTGGTATATCCCACCTTGGTTGGGTGCACGAGTAATTTATAGTATATCCCCATTTAGTTGGGAGATGGATGTATGTATGAGTCTGTGGTGATAGGAAGGTCATTTATGATGTATAGAGTCATGTTCTTCTTGTAGAACATCTTTTTACAGACATTGCCTATAGTCAGGGAGAGCATGAACAACACTACATAGCAGAGATTTCAGCATGTACTCAGGGGGAGCATAACCCTTTTCCCTTGATGACAAAGGGGGAGAGTGATTTGGGGTTGCCATCAAGTCCAAAGGGGGAGATTGTTGGCATTATGACACAGGCTTGGCACTATGGCACAGGTATTGTCCTTGATGGCAACTCACTTGGCAAATCTCTTAGATGACACTTCAGGCTCATAGCTTCTCAAAATAAAGGAAAAGGAGGTATATGTAGGTTCTTGTTGACCAAGCCACATATACATGCAGATTCACAGATCAAAAGGCACATATGCGTATAAACTCACTTTCATGCACAAAAAAGTATGTACAATTTGGAAAACTTGGTTTTTGGTCCTTGGTATTTGGACCTATGGTTTTGGACCATGGTATCTCGTCCGAAGTGTTGAACCCAGGTATTTGGACCCAGGTATTGGTTTGAAGTGGTTTTGGACCATGGTATTGAGTAAGACCTATGACTATAAAAGGGGAAGGAGATCATTAGGCAAGTGCAATTAAGGATTGAATATCCTATTAAGAGTAAGATCTAGAATACTGGTCATTAGGTTATGGTGCATAGCTGGATCTGAATCAAGGAGGAACCTAAGTGCTAGAAGAAGTTCTATTGATGGGTCAAGATCTTAAGGCTTGAAGAGAAGTATCTTTGTGTGATTTTGATCTTTTATATTTGGCGCATGACTTCATTTGTAAATCTGATGTTCTAGGTATAATTGATGTTTGAATAGTTGAAAAGGGTAAATTATCTTTTATAGATCTATACGCAGGTTTAGCATAGCAAGGGTGCATATACACGCTAGTTAGGTAATTCAAAACAGCGTATACGTAGTTTTAACTCAATATAGTAGCGTATGCACATAGGTTATACATATTGAAGTAGCGTACGTCTCATAAAATAATTTTTAGCTACTTCTATTTATTGTTGTAGTGTTCTGGGTTCAGGATTGGTTTCTGGTTACTGTTACTGTATTCTGGCTACAACATTCAGAGAAGTGATTGTTTGATTCATTTTTGGTTGGTGCAAAGGAGATTGGTTGATTGAGATATATTTGATGTTTGATTGATTTTATTGATGGATCCAGTCTGAAAATTTATGAAACATGGTCCCTAGAAGAAAAGAGAAGGTTGTAGCCTTCTATAGGTTAGCACCTAGTACTAGTACATTAGCTAGTACAAGAGCTAAGGGGGTTGTAGCTCCCTTCTAGGAGAAGCTAGAGAACAAGAGAAGGTTGTAGCCTTCTGTAGGTAGAAGCCCGCATACTGGTATAAGACTGCACCAGTACATAAATATTGTAAAAAGAAGTTTCTTATTAAAATAAGATAGAGACGAATTACAACAGGTGGTTTTCACCCACATTGGGTTTCCACCTTATATCTTGTGTTCACGTGTGTGATTTTCTGTAGTGTTTACTGCACTTGATTATTTTTTTATGGTTCTGATACACAAACTAAGATCAACTAACTAAATTAGAAATCTGCAAGATGCACACAGTTTTCTCTAAACACAGTTGCGTATATACGGAGGTTGAATTAACATAACTAGCGTATATCAATTTGTTTATGGAAATGAAAAATCGTTAAATTGCTTTAATACTGGTTCACCCCCCCACCTAATCAGTATTATTTCCAACACTTATGTGCCTCACACACATCCTTGCAAAACCTAAAGACATCCTTCCTTTCTATCGATTCAAACAACTTTTCCTTTAGGGATCTCATTCTAATAGAGAGTGTAGAAATCTTTGTCCTCTCCCACCAAAGAGATCACATTGTTTATCTATGGTTAGAATTTGTAACCCTTGTAGCATTCTTCAATTCATTGTGAGTCAAATAGTTGAGTCTTCTACCCTTTCCTGTATCTAGTTCACTTCTTTTATTGGTGCGCATTCATTCACGGTATAATCGCATCCTGAAGTCATCACATTCTGGAACCAACTTACAAAAGTTGCATGTTAAAGAATCAAATGGAATCCCTATTTCAAAATCCCTCTAGCAACAAATATGCCTATATGTACCATCAATACAATATTCAATATCCTTGTAACATAACATGATCTTGGCATGCTTCTCTATGGCCCATAATTTTCCACCCCTTTCATCATCCATTAGGACCTTTGTTTCCAATCTCTTCCCGTTTCTATCAATATAAGGATATCAATACCCCCAACATTGTAGTAACAAGGGAGATAATTGAGTTGTAATAAGATGACAACAAACAAATAAATTTGAATTAAGATAAATAAAATGATATACAAATTCATATTCAAGTTTAGTCTAAGCTGTTAATTAACACACCTAAAGTAGAAGGATCTGTACTTATAGAACCCGTATGTAATACTGATGGTGATAATGGGACCAAGAACCTAGTCAAACTTTGTTGGGACTTATCATTGCTAGGTTATTTGGGTCTCCCAACCATGCCACTCCTCAGCCCAATCTCCTCATGTCAACCCCCATTTGTAGTATTAGCAGTGTGCTTCCTCGATTTCATGTCTTCATTTAGGGAACTAACAATATTACCACTTTTTAGCACTAAAAAAAACCATTTATTGCATCATGTACATTCCACTGTCACTTTTTTCATGTCCTTATAGTCTGCAAGTGTTGCTTCCACCACCTTTAACAAATGAGGCTCTTGTGTCATGTTGAAATAATATAGAAGTTTGATTGCTTGATCAATATGAAATTTATCTCCAACCATCATTGTCTGTTGTACTTCATTACATGAAGGAATTTCACTACCACTTGGCATTGATAAGCATTGTTGATGGGCCTCTATTTTCACATGATGATTTTTGAAGTTGCGTGTTGTTCCCGCTGCTAAGGGTACATCACCTGTTCCATAATCAATGCAACCAATTTCAAAATGGATCTTTATTTTAGATTCTCCCTTTTCTGAATATACTTTGAGAGTAATTTTCTCATTGACAAACTCTTCCATTAAACTTTTAACTTTTTTTCCCAAGATGCCAATACACTAGGATCAACAACCATGACTTGTTCTAGTGACAAAGACATATTTTCAACTCTTATTTGTTTATGCATAGGTCCCTCCACATTCACTTCAATGTTTTCAAAGATTGGTATTTTTTCCATTACATTTGAGCACTCTTCTTCCACATCAAATGTGCCTAGTTTCCTCTTGATGCCTACAAGTGTTGTACAAACTTTCCATTTCTTCTCTTGCTTTGGATTTAAACTTGTTCCATCTTGGATAAAATCAAAATGGTATCCAATGATTTCATCATCCACAATTTCATCACAAATTTCAGCAAATGTACAACCTTCTCAACACTTGACCACGCCAATGATAGAATTTTCCTCACCAGTAGCAATTTTATAAAACAACTCCATATGTTTTTGCACATAAATAAATGAAAAAGTAAGTAAACTTCCACAAGAATATTGGTTATTATAAAACAAAGAGTAAGGAAGCAATGTATGAAATCTCAATTGAAAACTCCAAAAAACATGAAGAAATATTACTATTTGGATGAAACTTCTTGATTCAAAATGTACTATCTATGGATTCCTCAAATGGAAATGAAGCCAGAAATAAAACATATTACTAAAACAAATTTGAGAGTTGATTCCTGAGGGCCAAGGACTCTTCAATATTTTTTTGCATGAGAATGTTACTAGTGACATATCACAAGAAAAAGGAAATGGTAATCATTTAATTGGTGAAAAGGGAAATGTGCGAATGAGTGAAGTACTTGTTGTTTGACCCATGGAAACAACATTAGGATTTTCTAGTGTTGTATCTTTGCACAAAAATAACCAATGTTTTCTTCTTTTCACTTTCATTTTTAGCCTGGTTGAATCCTTTAACAAGATAGGCACCGTTCCATAGATGTACGATGATACAAATAATGCAATTATAGAAATATACACTTTAAAAATTTGATCTTCAATTATTCTTTGTACCACGGAGTTGGGTCAAGACTTCTTTGAAGTTTCAAAAGTTCATATAAATTGTAATGCATGCCTAAGTGGATTTGGTTTGCTCCATTTTCCAAAAAACATTCATGTTTTCATGGAAGACTTTATGTATCTACTAACTAATATTGTGTTTGTAAAGAATCTCATGTATTTTCATTGAATCTTGTGTTGCTGAAACTCAATATTTAAATTGTCATTAAACAAATATTCTAGTTTAGTATGGGCATACACATTGGTCGCTCTCCCTGTATTTTACCAAAAGGGAAATAGGCTGAGGTGACTTAATGAAAATTATGATTCAATAATGTAAGGCATTATGCGTTTTAACATGGTTGGGTTGTTGACTTGGCATTCGTATTTAATCATAGCTTATTATTAATATATGGTTGTAGAGTCACTATCAAATGGTTTAGTAGCAGATTTGAGGAAGTTATCAATCTTGATTTTGTGAAGCTCATGATTCAAAACTTCTCTTCATACTTATTATGCACTCACTCAATTGTTATTAGGCACCAACATTCTCCTTTAAGTCTAAGCTAGCAACTTATGACACTTATATGCACACTATTGTCGATGTCAATGATCATGGTACAAGAGAAGCTTGTAGGGTTAACAAAAATATTCACAATGGATGGATAGTAAAAATAAATAAATAAAAAAATGTTTTTGTTATTCAATTTTTTAATAATTAAAAAAAAGTACATGGCAATCTGATATAATATAAGTTTATTTTCCTTTTACATAAGACCGTCGGAGAGAATACAGTTCCAGAGAGGACTGGAATTGGTTGAGGAAATGCATATTTTAACTAATATGGATTTCAAACTTACTAATTTCTAATCTTAAAACAAAGAAGAGAAAATTTTGATTTTCTGGAGAATTTAGTATGACACATGATTCTTGTGCTCCACAACTAACTTTGAGAAAGATATAAAAGAAGTATAAGTCTCTAATCTGAATAAATTAACAATTTTTCCTCAGAAGATTTAAAATATATAGGCTCAGAAAAAAATTTCCTTACAAGGACTCGAGTTAATTCTGAAAGCTTCTTGTAGTTGAAGGTTAAACTGAAAGATCTTCTAGATTATGGGCACCCAATGTGTGCTTTGAATTGTGTTTCCAAACCTGTCTTCAAGCTAGATGAAACTCGAGTCGATATTGACTACAAGTGATAACGAAACTTTTCCAAAAGGTTTCTACCAAATCGATTAATAGATTCCTCTCTAAAACTATTTTGTTTCTTTGGTAAATGTAGCCTTCCTTTGAGCAAGAAAGTTTGTATTGTGTCATGTCCAATCCACCTAGGTACTTTCGTCAATTATATTTTGAGATACGTATTTCTATATTTGATAGAAGTATGTTGATAAATGGATAACACCACTGCCTATACAAGGAGGAGGCCTTGAAACACATAGGTTACAAAGCATATCAGTTTAAAAAACAACATCAGAATTTGACAAAGTTTCAATGGTGAAATTGTAATAAAGGGTTTTCATTTCTGTTGGGACTGAGGAGAGTCAAGACTATGTGTTTTGGTTTATTTCTGTTCGAGACCATGCCTCTACTTTGTGGTCCCTAGACCATTTTATCCTCTCCAAATGATGGTTTATTTTTAGGAATAATGATGCAATAAGAGAAGGAAGATCTAGCTAACATTGCATTCTTTTACCTCAACACATTGCATATCATAGCAACCTTGTGGATGCATATGGAGGTAAAAAGAAGGCTGTGCAAACCACGACGGGTAAGAGCTATCCTTTCCTGGCTTCCTTTCATTGTACATGGCTCTGTTATGCTATAGAGAATTCTAAACCTAAAATGTCACGTTGATTGTATACCTCTCTTCTGAGCTGTCACGTAGCTTTCTAAATTGCTTTGCACCATCATCCTTCTCTCACACACATTTCCTCACCACTTCTACACTATGTTGGCCTAAACACTGGATACTGAAAGTGAATTTATTTAAAAATGACTCCCTAAAGACCAACATGAAACCAAAGTTCTCTAGAAATGGATGGAAAGCTTCCAACGACAAATATTTGCGACATCTTGTAATTATGCTACGCCATGGGAGAATTGATCAATGCACAACAAAGCTCTTGGGTTGAAGTCTAGCCATAATTTTTTTTGTAGATATCTCATTTGCCATGATGGAAAAGGGTTGAACCACATGGAATAAGGAAATCCTTAGAAAATACCTTTTTTAGGCTACACAAATCTGGTTTTCTAATGCGAGTAGTTAATTCGATAGTGAAATATCAAGAAAAGGGATGTCAATTTCTTTCAAAGCCACACCCTACTGCACTACATCTCATCCAACAATCCATTTTGATTGAAAGAATACCTTGAACCATGTAGTCCTCAACAACGCATGGAATTTCTAAGGACACACAAACTACTATAAACTAGTGTTCATGCTTCTCTGCCAGTCTGTCATCTAGGCACTAATCTATGTTCATGTTTGTGACTAGTCATTATTTTCATAATTTTAAAGTCTCATTTTTTTAAAGGATTTTGGATGGGGTCCCCAACATTTCCATGACATTTTCTAAAATTTGGGGTTAGGGAAAGTCTTGACACATACCCTAGACGTGGTTCCTTGTTCTTGCATCCCCACTGTCGAGAAACTTGGTGGAACATTGTGTGTTGTTAGTGAAAAAAATGGTCAAAATTAATCATCCACAAGTCTTAGTGATTTTTAATTAGTATTAATAACTCCTTTCACCTGTCCACTTTAACAAATGCACCAGAAACAACCACACACAAAAATTATTCTCACAAAATATGTAAATTGAATCCTGTAAACATCGGTTTTAATTTTGAAGTGTACTCAATTTCAATGTTGAAAACCATCTCGATTGTTTCTGGGGTCATGAATCTATGAATATTTTTGCAAAAAACTGCAAACCAAGATCTATTATTGTTGCCACTCAACTTCAGGTTGGTAATCGTATATCTTTATATTTTTAGAATTTTAAAAATTCTATCGAAGCATCCTCTAAACTTTAAAGCAATAAAACACAACCAAAGTGAAGGAAAAAAAAAATCTATGAGCAAATCTATGTAATCAGTATAGAGAATAGGTTCTAACAACCATAGAAAAAGGTATTTTCCAGACAACAAAATATCATGGAATAAACAGCCCTAATATTCGCTTGATTTGGTTCTCTTATGGACACCAAAATATGATCACAACATTATGACCCACAAAAGAAAAAGTAACAGTGAACAAGGGAAAAAAATGCTCTAACAACCATAGAAAGGGTATTTTCCAAACAACAAAACATCATGGAATAAACATCCCTAATATTCCCTTGATTTGGTTCTCTTATGGACACCAAAACATGGTCACAACATTATAACCCACATAAGAAAAAATAATAGTGAACAAGGTATAAAATGTTCACACCCACTTTGCTACCTTGTTGAGGTCACAAACAAGAAGAGGGGATTGCATGGAACCAAAACACTAACACAAAACCCTAGAGCAAACAGAAACAGAGAAAAAAAACATTAAAATAGTGTAGAACATAGATAAAATGCCCAAGCATGAGTTGATGCAGGCCCTGGCTTGCATATCCAGGATCTTTCTACACTTGTGCATATACAACATGCACTTCAAATAATTGCCAATAGTAGAAGTTAAAATCTTCAATAAATCATTCACTGTCCAATTTTATTTCTCTCAAGCCCAAATTATAAAGACAATGCATATAGCTCTGCCCAGAAATTTAACCAGAGTCTTATATATGTCAATGGAAACCATTCAACGCGTTGAATGACCTCAAAACTGCTCACGGTATACACACGCTTTCACTTCAAACGCTTGCAAAACTCCAGACCTCTTAATGCGCACAGTACATTACGATTATAAAGGGAGTGGCGCATATAGTTCACGGTATACACAGTTATGAATTAAACCTGTATTCAACAACAATATATAAAAAGATTGTCATGGAAATTTAAACCGGTTTTGAACCAATCTTACCACCATCGCCCATGGTATTCATGCACAGTAAATGCATGTAACACTTACAACCTTTTCACTACGATTCACCTCTCTTAGTAGCCAGAATTGGTACGGGCTTGGGTTTCAAATGCTTGAAATATATAATGAATGCACGATTCATGAATCTACGGTATTATCATAATACACATAAACGAGATCTATGCCATGCATTGTATAAACTGTTCAACCGGTGCTATCATTCCCTGATGCGCACACACAATTACCAACATCTAGCGCCACAATTTATAAGAAAAATCACATATTACTCAGGGTATACACCCAATCTAGAATTAAATGATCAATACGTTGTTCAGAGTTGACACACAGCCATATATATCCATGGAACTTTCGGAATTGTCAAGAGGCTGCAGCGATTTCACACAATACATAAGCATTAAGCTCTGAATACTAAAGCCGTTCCAGCATTTCAATACATAGAGAAGCAATTCAATTGAGAAATAAAAACACCATTTCATTTATTTACCACATGCGTATAGTTCAACAGGAAATCACTTCTTCATGACAGCGCTGAGAGGAATTATAATAATACTTCTCTGGCACCCTCCTCCCTCTCTCCTGAGATGAGAGCTCAGCGGACTTCTTTTTTATAATAATAATGGATATGTACAACTAGATGAAAAACAAGTTTTTTCTCTTTACCTAAAGATAAAAGCTTGAAGCTTTTTCCTACTCTTATTCTGGAAAAACATAGAAGGTCTATCCCAATATTTTTTCCTAATTATTCTCTCACATTCTTTTAGAAAAAAAGAATATTTACATAACAAAATACTAAAATTACCACACCCCCTCTTTATTCCATATTTACAAAAGAGGATGGTGTCGATGCTCCTGCATCATACACCCAACCTTAAAATTAATCATGATCTCCTGATCATGTGCCTGGATCCCATACTTTGTGCTGCAAGTTTCCATTTGCCGCCGCTTTTG
Source organism: Pinus taeda (assembly GCA_000404065.3). NCBI lineage: Eukaryota > Viridiplantae > Streptophyta > Pinopsida > Pinales > Pinaceae > Pinus > Pinus taeda. The sequence continues at coordinate 9,236 of APFE030231326.1, forward strand.
TCTGTTGTTTTTCTCCAGGTCTCCACACCTTATGCTGCATCGCTCCTCTAGCTGCACTTTCACAATCTTCTGTCATCTTTCTTTTACTGCTGCCTCTGCTGCTTCTCTTCCTTGCTGATGTCCTCCTTTGAGACCCTTTCAATATGATTCTTTTGATTAAATCAATTTCTTTGTCTAATAAGTCTTCAGACTGCTGACTTCTTGCTTCCATGCTTGTTTCTGTTCTGACTGCCACCAGATCATCCATCCCCTCTTGTCCTCTGGAACAGAAAACTTCTTCTCTCCTCAACTAAGTCAAATGTTCTGCAACAATACCTGCATTCACAAAACACTTGTTAGAAAAAAATTCATAAGGCCTCATTGCCTTATTACCGTCTGCCAGCATTTTAGTGTACCGATCTCGATCATTCTTGAGATTATCACTCAGTCTATCCTCAGCAACATCTTCTCCGAGAATGCATCTGTATTCTGGTTCATTAAAATAAATCTCTTTATCTTCACTCATCTCTGCCTTTATATTTTGAATATTTATCCTCTGTACATCTAGTCTCTTCTCCAGAACATTTAACTCCTGCCATAAACCTGTCATCTCCTTTGAAAAGATTTTTGTACAATCTTCAATACTTTCCCAAGCCAAGCTTCCTGTTGTTACCATCTCATCACCTGCATATAAACTCTCAGTTTACAAAAAATGTTCAACAGTATCAATTATTACCTCCTTTATCTGTGCTTCAGACTGATTCACTTCCACAAGAACTTCCTCTTGTGCTGTAACAATTTCATAAGATGGCACATCCTCCTCAGTAAAACCTGTCATCACATCACAATTGTCAGCTACAAAAATACACGGTTTTACATTATCCAGCTGATCTGGATTTACCCAATAACTCAAGAAATCATCAATGATTTTGTCCTCTTCTGTTTCATCAAAGGAAACCTCCTCTACACCTGCAAACATACACAACTCATCAGCTTTAAAACCACAAGACTTTTTAGTCTTGACTGCTTTCTTCAGCACTTCCCTTTTAATATATCTGCATGTGGGATTTTCAACCTCCAACTCTGGCGAAAGAACTCTAAGTCCCTTTTTCAACAAGGAAATCAGAATTTGCCTCAACCTCCTCTGCAATTGTCGCCAGATCACTCTCTTTCCCTTCAATGGAAAGATCCATTTTCCTTTCCGCTTTTCCTGCTCCTACAGCCATTCTTCCAGTACCTGTAACTGTGCCTTTATTTCTGCAATCTCTCTTTCTCGAACTCCACCAGTCACCTCATCTCTGTGGAATTTCTTTGAACCTCTTCCTCTGTCTCCTTTATGACTTTTAGTATCCTTCTCCATCACCATAAGTTCTTTAGCTATGCATTGCATGAAGCCTCTGCCACAGCAAGCTCTTTTGCTGCCACTTACCTCACCAATCCTTTCCTCCGGATCTGGCCTTTTGGTAATCATAGTTCCACTGCTGGAACCTTTTGAGCATCCTCCAGTGCTCATGTAGGCTTCTCCCATCTGCAACTTTACTCAACCTCTGTTGAATCTTCAGGTTCTACCACATTCACTTCACTTCTTCTTCTTCCCGCTAGAATTCTTCACTCTTCCTGTAAATCAAAATTCATCAGTCTGAAAATCATCACATGCAATTAACAAAAACACTTGAACCTTCAAAAAGAGCTGCTTCGGCTCTGATACCACTTGATGCAGGGCCTGGCCTGCATATCCAGGATCTTTCTACACTTGTGCATATACAGCATGCACTTCAAATAATTGCCAATAATAGAAGTTAAAATCTTCAATAAATCATTCATTGTCCAATTTTATTTCTCTCAAGCCCAAATTATAAAGACAATGCATATAGCTCTGCCCATAAATTTAACCAGAGTCTTATATATGTCAATGGAAACCATTCAACGCATTGAATGACCTCAAAACTGCTCACGGTATACACACGCTTTCACTTCAAACGCTTGCAAAACTCCAAACCTCTTAATGCGCATAGTACATTATGATTATAAAGGGAGTGGCGCATATAGTTCACCGTATACATAGCTACGAATTAAACCTGTATTCAACAACAATATATAAAAGGACTGTCACGGAAATTTAAACCAGTTTTGAACCAATCTTACCACCATCGCCCATGGTATTCATGCACAGTAAATGCATGTAACACTTACAACCTTTTCACTACGATTCACCTCTCTTAGTAGCCAGAATCGGTACGGGCTTGGGTTTCAAATGCTTGAAATATATAATGAATGCACGATTCATGAATCTATGGTATTATCATAATACACATAAACGAGAGCTATGCCATGCATTGTATAAACTGTTCAACCGGTGCTATCATTCCCTGATGTGCACACACAATTACCAACAGCCAGCGCCACAATTTATAAGGAAAATCACATATTACTCAGGGTATACACCCAATCAGGAATTAAATGATCAATACGTTGTTCAGAGTTGACACACAGCCATATATATCCATGGAACTTTCAAAAGTGTCAAGAGGCTGGAGCGATTTCACACAATACATAACAAATTATATATATATATGCTGTCTAGAAAAATCATGTTGGAAATAATACTGAGAGGGGGGGGGGGGGG